>MU718424.1:37368-58736 GCA_026770625.1 Nicotiana glauca
TTATATATATATATATATATATATATATATATATATATATATATATATATATATATATATAAAGGATAAAGGGACAAGAATGATTGCAAACAGGGAAGATGAGCTCTTCATTAAGAATAATTTTCCACTATCGTTGAAATTTTCAACCTTTGCTTTGTTGAGACGAAAGCATATTATGTGCAAATCCTGTAGAAAAAAGGGCATAACAATTAAAAAATAGTTTAGTCATAAGAGAGATGAGTATATGAAACAAAATTATGCCCATTGCCCCCCTCCCCCCCATCTCTCATAAACACAAAAATACAGCTTTAACCTGTGATTGGGGTGTGGGGCGGGGGGCTCTCCTTCTCCCTTTTGTACTTTTGTTTAAAGTATGTGTATAGTGTTTTTCATCGGATTCGATTTGCCTTTTGATACTTTAATTTGGAGGTTATTTAATTTTTTTCTCAATCTCCTAATTAGTGATAATGTTTAACCATGATTTGTCCGACTTATATTGTTGCGTTCTGTCTTATTTTTCACATTAATTAGGTGATTAACTTTTCCTGTTCTCGTGTAGAAGTTAATTTATTCTATCTCTAGAAATTATTATCTGTTTTTTAAAAGATTTTGCTCATATTTTAAGAAAGATTTCTTACAGCCTTAAATTTCTCTTTTAAATGTCTCACTTAAAAAGTAGTTCAAATGCGGTGAATTTTAAGAAAAAAGTAACAAATACTATTTGATTTAAAAAAAAATTATATACATATTTAGAAATAAATTCAACTTACAAAAAAAATAAAAATATATGAATCGAATGTAGTATCTTTCAACTGTGGTCCAATATCGAACTAGATGAAACCAATTAGAATTAGTACCGTCGGCTAGCCACTTTTCAACTTAGTATTTGAAAAATAATCATTGTCCCGAAGATGAGGTTTTCAAAATAGCCACATTTAATAAAAATAGCCACTTTTTAGATAATATTTGTCAATTACAAAGTTGAAAAGTGACCAATTTTTAATAGCCACGGCTTGTTATGTGTTTTTTTTGCAATATTAGCTTGAGTTGATTTTTAAAATTTTCGGAGTTATTTGGAAATGAGGCGTAATAATTATACGTCGTTGTTGATGATCGATGTACCTGTGATGTAAGACTCATCACTCCACAATGTAAATGTATTGCATGATTGTCAAGTTCGATAAAGTTGTTTCCCTATGCAAATATTACCTACGAAAATGGAATGAATGTTATAAAAACAGACTGTACATGTAACAAGAGGAAGAAAAACTAGTAATATGTACTTAAAGTAACACTTCCCTTACATCTCGCTAAGTCTCTCCATTTTTTGTTTATCAAATCATCATCATCATCTTATCGTGAATAATGGGCCCAAATTGAGATCCTAAAAAAAAATAGTCCGGTATACAAAATATTTCATATGTATGCAAAGTTTAGAGAAAGACTAAATCTCATGAGACATGATGTAAACAGCCAATCCTAATATAAATTAATAATTATTTTTACTGTTCGAACCCGAAACCTATAAGTTATACAAAGATAACTTTACTGTTGCTAATTCATCTCTTATAGCTGAGCCTAAGCAATGATAAGAAACTCTCCTTTTTCTTTTTGTGGTTTCAACCCAAAAGGTTGGCGTTTTATTCTGTTATTTTTCTTTTTGTGGGTGTGGGGAAAAGTAAGTCAGAAGGGTGGATTTTCAAGTTTGATGTTGACATGAACCGAATTGTGATGTAAAGCGGTAAAATGGGCCTTAGCTTTTCTGATGGGACTTTGCATCATTCGCACGGAAAGAGGGTTCCATTTTGATACAAGTGGTACTATTGTGCATGGAATGTAAGCTATATATCAGTGTAAAATTACGATGAAAATTACATGTAATTTTATTTTATATAGATTAACGGATAACCTATAGAATAGATAGTAAGTAGCATGTTATAATTAACTTGGAGTCAAAATTTTTATTAAGAGGAGTCAAAATGTAAAGAAGTAAAATACAAAAAATTTAAATAAAATGCAAGCCAATATAGAACTATTTCATATTGCAATGTGTTATATAAATGTATATCAAAGATGATACGTTCCAGATTAAAGCCAGCACTTAGCTATATATTAGCAGACAACCAATTAGTATTTGTACAGGGAAGGTCTATGATGAATAATGTGTTAATATGCCATGATCTACTTAGGCATTATAATAGGAGGACTACTCCTAGATGCTTAATGAAGATTGATCTAAGAAAGACATATGACATGGTGAGCTGGGAGTTTCTAGAGGAAGCTTTAACATGATACAGTTTTCCTGACAAATCTATACAGTGGATCATGATATGTGTTTCTACTGCAAAGTTCACAGTCAAAGCTAATAGAGAAGGGCATGGATATTTTGCTGGTAAGAGAGGACTAAGGCAAAGTGACCTATGTCACCATTGCTGTTTGTTTTGGTCATGGAGTATTTGTCCAAAATATTGAGTATAATCAGCAGGTTACCAGACTTCAGATTTCATCCAATGTGCAAAGAGATCAAGCTGACTCATCTTCTTTTTGTTAATGATCTGATGATATTTTGTAAAGGCAATACCAGTTCTGTGAATAGAGTGATGGAAGCCCTTGATCACTTCAGTAAAATTTTAGGATTGATTGCCAACATGGAGAAAGTCAAACATCTTTATAGCTAGGGTTGGAGATGATATCAAAGCACAACTGCTGAATAGAGCAAAATTTAGTGAAGGTCTTTTTCTTATCAAATATTTGGGGACTGCCTCTATCCCCTAGGAGATGGAATAACATGGACTGTCAAATGCTGATTGGGAAGATCACACACAGAACTAATGTCACATATTCTAAATAATTGTCATATGTAGGAAGGCTTCAAGTAGTAAATGTTGTTCTATTCTCTATCCATAACTTCTGGGGAAATGTTTTTATCCTCCCTCAAAGTGTGGTCAAAGGAGTAGACAAGTTATGCAGAGAGTATTTGTGGGAAAAAATGGAAAAGATGAGGAAGGTTGCCTTGGTTGCATGGGATAAAGTCTGCCGTCCTAAAAATATAGGAGGTCTAAATATCAAGGGATGTAAAGAATGGAATATAGCCTTAGTTGGGAAGCTTGTATGACAGTTAATATTGAACAAGGAGTCACTTTGGATAAGGTGGGTTCATGTGGTTTATATGAAGTCAAATCATGATATATGGACTCATTCACCATCTTTAGATAGCAGTTGGTATTGGAGGAAGCTAAACTCAGTAAAAGAAGGAATGAGGGAGTGGTATTCACAGGGTAGATACATTCTAAATCCTACAGGGAAGTACTCTATTAATCACAGTTATCTTGCAATAATTGGTCGACAACAGAAGCTGGAAGTTGCAGATTTAGTATGGACAACAGTAGCTCAACCTAAGCACAGATTCATAGGTTGGCTAGCAACACCTGAAAAATTGTTGATAAAGGATAGGATGATTGGGATGCAAATACAGATTGAAAATGTATACTATAGTTTGTGTAATGAGGATGCATTGGAATCTCAGGATCATTTATTTGCTAAATGTGAATGGATAACAACAATAAGGCAAGAGTTGAATATATGGATAGGGAAAGAGATACAATACACATGCGTTAAGAAAATGCTGGAGCAGATTAAAAGAAAGCATTAGAAACAATTCAAAAATTGTTATAGTGCACTTAGAGATGATATACTATACATGGAGAGCAAGAAATACAAAAAAATTTCAAGGAAGTGTCACACCCTTTTTCTACCCCTGAGAAATAATATGTGTATGGGTTTGTGAATTAAAGAGTTTTTCCAATTAAAATGACAAATTTGAGTAGGGATTATTTTATTTACAGAGTCGTCACTTGAAATTGGTTTTCGGTGTTCCAAGTCACCATTTATTTGAATCCCTAATCAAAGGAAGGTTCGACTATATTTTTATCGGTCCGCATAAACAAAGTTCCGATAAGGAATTTCTACTGACCGGGGAGAAGGTGCAAGGTATTCCCCGAGTTCCATGGTTCTAGCACAGTTGCTTTATTGACTTAAACTTGGTTTGAATTAATTTGGATAAAAAATGTAATTTTATTTGTGTTTTCATGTTTTTACCTATGTCCGATTATATTTTTATAATTATTATATAAATGTTTTCATAAAATTATCCTGACCGCACCATACAAGCGAATGTGCGACCGAGATGAATTTTATTTGATTTTTATCATAACTGCGCTACGCACACGAATCCGCAGTCATGGAGAGGATTATTAGTACATCATTACTTTTGGGAAAAATTCCTACATTCAAAGAAATTAGTTTTGAAAATTATTAAAAGATCAAACTATCGCGCTACGCAAGCGAATCCACGATTTTAACAGAAGATTGACTAAATTAAGAATTAACTAAAACTAATGGGCATGGTATGAGATTTTTGAATTAATTTATCGAATGTTAAAATATCACGCTCCGCAAGTGATTTCGTGAGTTAAAGCGCGTCTACTAATTGCCTAGTATTTTATATTATAAAAATGTAAAAATTATGAGTGATTAAATTATTAAATTGTTTTAACTATTAAGAAAATCTATTGTTGTTGGAGTTAGTAAAGGAATCGGCATTGGAAGTCTTATGTCATTTTTTACTTATTGGCTTTTCAAGGCATTAGACCACCTTATATGCTTATGGACTTGGTTCATAATTGTGACGACCCGACCTGTCATCTCATGGGTTACCGCTCCGTTTATTTCATTTTCTGCTTCTTTATGCTTCATTATCAGTGTCTTGTGTGATCGAGTTGGTTTGGATTGATTTTAGAAGGAAATGAGACACTTAGTCTCTTTAAGGAAGGCTTAGTTTGGAAAAGTCAATCGGATGTTGATTTATGTGTTAGAAGGCTCGGATATAAATTCCGATATTTTGGTTAGCTTCGAGGGATGATTTGTGCCTTAGGAGTGTGATCGAAAGTAATTTTGGAGGTCCGGGGTGGAATTAGGCTTGAATTGACGAAGTTATTATTTTGGCGATTTCCGGTTGATAGGTGATATTTTGATCCGAGGGTCGGAATGAGATTCCGAGAGTCTCTGTAGCTTTGTTATGTGATTTGGGATGTGTGTGCAAAATTTCAGATCATTCGGAGGTGGTTCGGTTGGATTTTTGATCAAATGCGTGTTTCGGAAGTTTTAGAAGAACTTAGGCTATGTAATTTGATGGTTTTGGTGTTGTTTGAAGTGTTTTGATGATTGGAACAAGTTTGAATGAGGTCTTAGGATGTGTGGGAACTATTGGTTGAGGTCCCGGAGGCCTCGAGGTGATTTCGGATGGCTAACGGGAAAAAAATTGACTTGGGCAAATTCAGGTTTTGCTGTTGCTGGTATTTTCGCACCTGCGGCTTGGGGACCGCAGGTGCGGTGTCGCACATGCAGGAGAATCACCGCGGATAAGGTTTTGGAGGAGGAAGGCTGGAACCGCAGATGCGGTGGGGGGCCGCACCTGCGGAGCCGCATATGCGGCTGGTGGACCGTAGATGCGGTTTGGGCCAAGTGATGATTTTTCGCAGAAGCGGTCGAGGTGGCCGCATCTGTGAAGCCATAGATACGGAAAGGGTTTTGCAGAAGCGACTTATGGGATTTTAATGAATTTCCGCAGAAGCAGACTTTTAACCGCAAATGTGGTACCGCAGAAGCGGTGGTGGGGTCGCAAATGCACAACCCCTCGGCAGAAGGTATTTAAATGCTTCTTCGCGAATTTTGAAGAGTTTATCATTTCTAACTTCGGACTTGGAGAATTGTGGGCGATTTTGAAGAGGGATTTCAAGGAGCTTCAATAAGGTATGAATTTTTGGACTCAAAACACAATCCTATGGTGTTATTTCATGAATTTAGACTGAAAATTTAAGAAATCATGGACTAAAAATTAGTGGTTTAGGGCTTGAACTTAAGAGAGCAAAAATTGAGGATTTGAAGGGTCAATTGAACTCTGATTCTTATGTTTTTGATATGTATAAACTCGGGGATTGTGACTTGGTCTGTCCCGATTGATGTTTTTATTGCATATTTGACTAAGACTTATTTGTTATCATCATGATTTAGGCTTATTGCCATATTTGGACTTCATGCCGACTACTTGAATCCTTCATGGATATTTTATCACAGTTTCCTCACTATTTTGACATATTACTTGTACTCAGTCCTATTGATTAATATTGTTTTACAAACTCAGCCACTTTTACTTTAATTTTGAGACTTAAATGGTATTTCCAATGTTGTTTGGGCTGAGCACTACTGTTTTACTGATGCCCGAGGGGCTTATGATGATTTCTGGATTGAGTGAGGCTGAGGGCCATATGTGAGGATATGCTAAGTGATATGAGATACTTTACATGCCACGAGGTGGCTTGAGTGACGGGAGGCCGAGTGATGTGAGACCGAGTGCCGAGTGATGATGCCACGAGGTGGCTTGATATAGCGCTTGGGCCGTAAGGGTCCCCTCCGGAGTTTGCACACCCACAGTGAGCGCGGGTACCCATATGATCTGAGAGTGAGCCCGAGGGGCTGATACTATGCTGAGTGACTAATACTAAGCCCGAGGGGCTGATACTATTATGAGGGATTGATACTGCGCCCGAGGGGCAGATTTCTACTTACTATTCACCTATTATTTTACTTGATTTACCTGTTGTTTTTAAAAGGAGTTTTCATTTGATTTTTCATGGTTTTACTGCTATAAGTGATTTACGGCCTGATATAGAATTGCTTTGTGCCTTCATGTGTTTTCATGCTTTCAGCCGTTATTTATGATTATTACTCACTGGGTCGGAGTACTCACATTACTCCCTGCACAGTGTGTGCAGATTCAGGCATAGCAGAGTCCGCTCCTGATCTTTCTAGACCAGGCAGTGATTTGGAGTTACGAGGTAGTTGTTCACGTCCGCAGCCCTGTGTCTCCCCTATCCTCTATCATTTATGTTTTCTTTAGATTATTGTGTCAGACTCCATATTTTGTAGACTCATAGCAGATTATGTAGTAGCTCATGACTTGTGACACCCCGGTTTGGGCTGTGTCGAGATGGTTTCCCTTTGTGATTATCGATGTTTCTGCAATTATGACTATCGTAATCATGTTTTAGATTTTCTTATATTATTTAATTGTTAAAAGAGGTGTTTTATTCTGTTTGGCTAGCCTTGTCTTCACGAGAGGCGCCATCACGACCGTGTTCGGGAGTTGGGTCGTGACAAGTTGGTATTAGATCCTAGGTTATGTAGGTCTCGTGAGTCATGAGCAGGTTTAGTAGAGTCTCCCAGACCGGTATGGAGACATCTGTATTTATCCTCGAGAGGCTGCAGAATCTTTAGGAAAAACTTCATATTCTTGAAATTCCTGTCGTGCGACTTTGTTGTTCCGAGAACTAAACTTCTGTATTCTATTCTCTTGCAGATAGTGAGGACTCATGCTACTGGACGAGGTGTACGACCACCAGTGCCACCCACTGAGGCCACCAGAGGCCGCGGTCGTGGTCGTGGTAGAGTGGCAAGGGCAGCACCTGTTGATCCACCAGCTTCCCCAGCTCCGAATTAGGCTCCAGCAGCAACAGTTCCGGCACCAGCTGTGCCTATCGTGATTCCAACTCTTCAGGAGGCCCTAGCTCAGATCTTTTCAATTTGCACTGGCCTGGCTCAAGCAGTTTTAGCCACCACCGTGGTAGCTATATCACAGGCCGGGGGAGGCAATCAGACCCCCGCTGCTCATACACCTGAGCAGGTTGTGCAGGGATTGCAGACACCGGGAGCACCTCTAGCTCAGCCGGTTGCACCAGTTCAGGAGTTCGTAGTTCCAGCTATGCCAGATGATGAGCAACGTCGTCTCGAGAGGTTTGGTAGGCTCCAGCCTCCGTTATTCTGGTGCCGAGGGCGAGGATGCCCAGGGTTTTCTTGACAAGTGTTAGCGTATGCTTCGTACAGCAGGGATCTGGAGTCGAGCGGTGTGGTATTTACCACCTTTCAGTTTACTGGGGCTGCCCTCACTTGGTAGGAGGCGTATGAGAGGCGTAAGTCGGTTGGTGCAATGCCTTTGACTTGGCAGGAGTTCTCTATTCTTTTCTTGGAGAAGTATGTACTGTAGTCCCGTAGGGAGGAGCTGCGTAGGCAGCTCGAGTGGCTACGGCAGAGAGATATGCCTGTGTCTCAGTATGAGGCAAGGTAGTCTGATTTGGATCGTCATGCCGCCTGAATGGTCCCGACAGATCATGAGAGGATCAAGAGGTTTGTGGATGACCTTAATTACCATCTCCATGTTCTGATGACTAGAGAGAGAGTTTTGGGTATTTCATTTGAGGAGGTGGTTGTTATCGCTCTTGAGATTGAGATGGCTCGCCGGCAAGATAGAGAGGAGAGGGAGGCCAAGAGGACTCGGTTCTGGCAGTTTTAGTGGTGCTCCGTCTAGGGGCCAGTTCCAGCATGGTAGAGGCCATTCTTTCAGGCCCACTCAGTCGGCCCGTCCAGAGTATCGTGGGGAATCTTCAGGATGTGGTTATCATGGTTCTCAGTAGGGTCAGCCTTCACTCAGTGCTCTTCTAGCTCAGAGTTCATCTCGTGCCCCGTCTGTTCAGGGTTCTTCCAGGCCGGGTGCGTTAGCTAGTCACTCTGGTGCGAGGGGTTCCCTTTAGTCCCATTCTCTAGCACCTGGGAGTTATTTTGAGTATGGAGAGTTTGGACATGTGTGGAGGCAGTGTCCTCATCGTACTGCTAGCTCATCTCAGCATAGGGGTCAACCCTCGTCTTCTGATCCAATTTCTTCAGCACCCGCCCGGCTAGCTAGGGGTGGGGGTCAGGCAGCCAGGGGTCTCCCCATAGGGGGAGGTCGATCAGGCGGAGGCCATGCCCATTTTTATGCTATTCCAGGCAGAACAGATGCCATTGCTTCAGATGCTGTCATTATAGGTATTATTTAAGTCTGCCACAGAGATGCCTCTGTCTTATTTGATCCAGGATCCACCTATTCTTATGTGTCCTCTTATTTTGCTCATCATTTGGGTACGTCCTGAGGGTTTCTTGCTTTACCTATTCATGTATCTACCCCGGTGGGCAATACTATTATTGTAGACCATGTGTACCGGTCATGTATTGTGACTATTGGGGATCTGGAGACCCGAGTTGATCTACTGCTATTGAGCATGGTGGACTTTGATGTTATTCTGGGTATGGAGTGGTTATCTCTGTGTCATGCTATTCTAGACTGTCATGCCAAGATAATCACTTTGGCTATGTTGGGTGTACCAAGGATCGAGTGGTCTGGTGTGACTGATTATGTTCCTAGTAGAGTAATTTCTTTCTTAAAGGCCCAACGTATGGTTGGAAAGGGGTTTCTTTCATATTTGGCATTTGTGAGAGATGTTGGAGCTGAGACTCCTAGAATTGATTATGTTCCAGTTGTAAGAGAGTTTCCCGATGTATTTCCTGCAGACCTGTCGGGCATGCCACCGGATAGGGATTTTGATTTTGGTATTGAATTAGTGCCGGGCACTCAGCCCATTTCCATTCCACCATATCATATGGCACCAGAAGAGTTGAAAGAATTAAAAGATCAGCTTCAGGAACTCCTAGATAAGGGGTTCATTCGGCCTAGTGTGTCACCATGGGGTGCACCGATTCTGTTTGTGAAGGAAAAGGATGGCACAATGAGGATGTGCATTGATTACAGGCAATTGAATAAGGTAACAGTGAAGAACAAGTACCCTCTGCCTCGTATTGATGATTTATTTGACCAGCTTCAGGGAGCGAGGGTGTTTTCCAAGATTGATCTCCATTCGGGCTATCACCAGTTAAAGATCAGGGATTCAGATATTCTTAAGACAACCTTCAGGATTAGATATGGTCATTATGAGTTTCTTGTTATGTCTTTTGGGATGACCAATGCCCCAACGACGTTCATGCATGTGATGAACAATGTATTTCGACCTTATCTGGATTCGTTCGTTATTGTTTTCATTGATGATATTCTGGTGTATTCGCGTAGTCAAGAGGAGCACGCTGAGCATTTGCGAGTTGTATTGCAGAGGTTGAGGGAGGAGAAACTTTACGCAAAGTTCTCCAAGTGTGAGTTTTAGCTCGGTTCAGTGGCTTTCTTAGGACACATGGTGTCCAGTGAGGGTATTCAGGTCAATTCGAAGAAGATAGAGGCGGTTTAGAGTTGTCCTAGACCGTCCTCAGCCACAGAAATTTGTAGTTTCCTTGATTTGGCGGGTTATTATTGCCGGTTTGTTCTGGGATTTTCCTCTATAGCATCGCCCTTGACCAAGTTTACTCAGAAAGGTGCTCCACTTGTATGGTCGGACGAGTGTCGGAGAGCTTTCAGAAGCTCAAGACAGCTTTGACCACAGCTCTAGTATTGGTTTTGCCATCAGCTTCAGGTTCTTATACAGTGTATTGTGATGCTTTAAGAGTTGGGATTGGTTGTGTATTGATTCAGGAGGGTAGAGTGAATTCTTATGCTTCTCGTCAGTTGAAGCCCCACGAGAAGAACTGCCCTGTTCATGATTTGGAGTTGGCTTCCATAGTTCATGCATTGAAGATTTGGAGGCATTACTTGTATGGCGTATCTTGCGAGGTATTCACTGATCATCGTAGTCTTCAGCATTTGTTTAAGCAAAAGGATCTTAACTTGAGGCAGCGTAGATGGTTAGAGTTTCTTAAGGATTATGACATCACCATATTGTATCATCTGGGAAAGGCCAATGTAGTGGCCGATGCCCTCAGCCGAAAGGCAGTGAGTATGGGGAGTTTGGCGTACATTCCAGTTGGGGAGAGACCCTTTGCAGTTGATGTTCAGACTGTGGCCAATTGGTTTGTGAGATTAGATATTTCGGAGTGCAGCCGAGTGTTGGCTTGTGTGGTTTCTCGGTCTTCCTTATATTATCGCATCAGAGAGCGCCAATATGATGATCTGCATTTGCTTTTCCTTAAGGATAGGGTTCAACATGATGATGCCAGAGACGTGACCATTGGTAAGGATGGTGTGTTGAGGATACAAGGCCGGATTTGTGTGCCCAATATGGATGGGCTTCGGGAGTTGATATTGGAGGAGGCCCATAGCTCGTGGTATTCCATTCATCTGGGTACCGTGAAGGTGTATCAGGATTTGAGGTAGCACTATTGGTGAAGAAGAATAAAGAAAGATATTGTGGGATTTGTGGCTCAATGTCTCAACTGTCATCAGATGAAATATGAGCATCAGAGACCGAGTGGCTTACTTCAGCGGATGATTATTCCCGAGTGGAAGTGGGAGAGCGTCACTATGGATTTTATGAGTGGTCTTCCTCGGACTTTGAAGAAGTTTAATTCGATTTGGGTGATTATGGATCGACTGACCAAGTTCGCGCACTTCATCCTGGTGTGTACTACCTATTCTTTCGGAGCGGCTGGTAGGGATCTTTATCCGGAAGATTGTTCGATTGCATGGTGTTCCAGTGTCTATTATCTCAGATAGAGGTACTCAGTTTACTTCTCAATTTTGGAGGACTTTGCAGCGAGAGTTGGGTACACAGGTGGAGTTGAGCACAACATTTCATCCTCAGACGGACGGGCAGTCCAAGCGTACTATTCAGATATTGGAGGACATGTTACGTGCCTGTGTTATTGATTTTGGAGGTTCTTGGGATGAGTTTTTGCCACGTGCAGAGTTTTCTTAGAACAACAGTTATCAATCGAGCATTCAGATGGCTCCATATGAGGCGTTGTATGGGAGGTGGTGTAGATCACCAGTTGGTTGGTTCGAGCCCGGCGAGGTTAGGCTATTGGGGACAGAGTTGGTTCAGGATGCCTTAGAGAAGGTGAAGCTGATTCAATAAAGGCTTCGTACAGCGCAGTCGCGTCAGAAGAGTTATGCGGACCGGAAGGTTCGGGATATGTCTTATATGGTTAGTGAGAAGGTCTTGTTGAAGGTTTCCCATGAAGGGTGTTATGAGGTTTGGAAAGAAAGGGAGGCTGAGCCGCGCTTCATTGGGCCTTTTGAGGTACTTCGGAGGATTAGGAAGGTGGATTATGAGCTTGCCTTACCACCCAGCTTGTCGAGCGTGCATCCAATTTTTCATGTTTCTATGCTCCAGAAATATATTGGAGACCTGTCCCATGTTTTGGATTTCAATACGGTTTAGTTGGAGGGTGATTTGACTTATGATGTAGAGCTAACAGTCATTTTGGATCGTCAAGTTCGAAAGTTGCGGTCAAAGGATGTTGCTTCAATGAAGGTGCAGTGGAGAGGTCGGCCCGTAGAGGAGGCTACTTGGGAGACCGAGCGGGAGATGCGGAGCCGATATCCTTACCTATTTGAGGCTTCAGGTACGTTACTTGACCCGCTTGAGGACGAGCGTTTGTTTTAGTTGGGGAGGATGTGATGACCTGACCCGTCGTCTCATGGGTTACCGCTCCGTTTTCCCTATTTTTTGGTTCTTTATTCTTCATTATCAGTGTCTTGTGTGATCGAGTTGGCTTGGATTGATTTTAGAAGGAAATGAGACACTTAGTCTCTTTAAGGAAGGCTTAGTTTGGAAAAGTCAACCGGATGTTGACTTATGTGTTAGAGGGCTCAGATATGAATTTTGATGATTCAGTTAGCTTTGGGGGATGATTTGTAACTTAGGAGTGTGATCGAAAGTGATTTTGGAAGTCCGTGGTGGAATTAGGCTTGAATTGGCGAAGTTAGTATTTTGGTGATTTCCGGTTGATAGGTGAGATTTTGATCCGAGGGTCGGAATGGGATTTCGAGAGTTGCTGTAGCGTTGTTATGTGATTTGGGATGTGTGTGCAATATTTTAGATCATTCGGAGGTGGTTCGGTTGGGTTTTTGATCAAATGCGTGTTTCGAAAGTTTTAGAAGAACTTAGGCTTGAATCCGATGTAATTTGATAGTTTTGGTGTTGTTTGAAGTGTTTTGATGATTGGAAAAAGTTTGAATGAGATTTTAGGGTGTGTGAGAACTGTTGGTTGAGGTCCCGGGGGCCTCAGGGTGATTTCGGATGGCTAACGGGAAAGAAATTGGACTTGGGCAAATTCAGGTTTTGCTTTTGCTGGTATTTTCATACCTGCGGCTTGGGGACCGCAGGTGCGGTGTCGCACATGCGGGAGAATCACCACGGATGCGGTTTTGGAGGAGGAAGGCTGGAACCGCAGATGCGGTGGGGGGCCGCACCTGCGGAGCCGTATATGCGACTGGTGGATCACATATGCGGTTTGGGCCAAGTGATGATTTTCCGCAGAAGCGGTCGAGGTGGCCGCATCTGCAAAGCCGCAGATGCAGAAATGGTGTCGCAGAAGCGACTTCTGGGATTTTAATGAATTTCCGCAGAAGCGGACTTTTATCCGCAAATGCGGTACCACAGAAGTGATGGAGGGGTCGCAGATGCGAAAACCCCTGGGCAGAAGGTATTTAAGTGCTTCTTCGCGAATTTTGAAGGGTTTATCATTTCTAGCTTCGGACTTGGAGACTTATGGGCAATTTTGAAAAGGGATTTCAAGGAGCTTCGATAAGGTATAGATTTTTGGACTCAAAACACAATCCTATGGTGTTATTTCATGAATTTAGCTTGAAAATTTAAGAAATCATGGACTAAAATTGGTGGTTTAGGGCTTGAACTTAAGAGAACAAAAATTGAGGAATTGAAGGGTCAATTGAACTCCGATTATTTTGTTTTTGATATGTATAAACTCATGGGGAGATGAGTCTAATGATGTAAAAATTTTTGAATTTTGAGAAGTGGGCCCGGGGCTCGAATTTTGTAAATTTCGAGATTTTTGATGTTTTTTGATTATTTTTTATTGAGTTTTGTTCCCTTAGCCTATTGTGACGTATTCATTGTGGTTTTGGTCAGATTCAACGCGCGAGGAGGCCGATTTGAGAGGCAAGGGCATAGCGAGCTAGAGTTCTGACCGGCTTGAGGTTAGTGATTGTAAATGATGTCCTGAGGGTTTGAAACCTCGAATTTTCACAACGTAGTGCTATATTGAGGTGAAACACGTGCTTAATGACGAGCGCGAGGTTGTTTACTATTGGGGATTGTGACTTAGTCCGTCCCGATTGATGTTTTTACAGCATATTTGACTAAGACTTGTTTGTTATCATCATGATTTGGGCTTCATGCCGACTACTTAAATACTTCGTGGATTTTTTATCACTGTTTCCTCACTATTTTGACATATTACTTGAACTCAGTCCTATTGATTAATACTGTTTTACAAACTCAGCCACTTTTACTTGAATTTTGAGACTTAAATGATATTTTCAATGTTGTTTGGGCTGAGCACTACTGTTTTACTGATGCCTGAGGGGCTTGTGGTGATTTCTGGACTGAGTGAGGCCGAGGGCCATATGTGAAGATATGCTGAGTGATATGAGATACTTTACATGCCACGAGGTGGCTTGAGTGACGGGAAGACGAGTGATGTGAGGTCTAGTGCCGAGTGATGATGCCACGAGGTGGCTTGATATAGCGCTTGGGCCATAAGGGGCCCCTCCGGATTCTGCACACCCACAATAAGCGCGGGTACCCATGTGATCTGAGAGTGAGCCCGAGAGGTTGATACTATGCTGAGTGACTGATACCCAGCACGAGGGGCTGATACTATTCTGAGCGATTGACACTGGACCCGTGGGGCAGATTTTACTTACTATTCACCTGTTGTTTTACCCGATTTACCTGTTGTTTTTAAAAGGAGTTTTCATATGATTCTTCACGGTTTTACTGCTTTAAGTGATTTACTGCCTGATATAGATTACTTTGTGCCTTCATGTGTTTTCATGCTTTCAGCCATTATTTATAATTATTACTCACTGGGTTGGAGTACTCACATTACTCCCCGCACCGTGTGTGCAGATTCAGGCATAGCAAAGTCCGTTCTTAAGCGCTGATCCTTCTAGACCAGGCAATGATTTAGAGTTACGAGGTAGCTATTCACGTTCGCAGCCCCGTGTCTCCCCTATCCTCTATCATTTATGTTTTCTTCCGATTATTTTGTCAGACTTCATATTTTGTAGACTCATAGCAGATTTTGTAGTAGCTCATGACTTGTGACACCCCGGTTTGGACTGTGTCGGGATGGTTTCCCTTTGTGATTATTGATGTTTCCGCAATTATGACTATCTTAATCATGTTTTCAATTTGCTTATATTAATTAATTGTTAAAAGAGGTGTTTCATTCTGTTTGGCTGGCCTTGTCTTCACGAGAGGCGCCATCACGACCGGGTTCGGGAGTTGTGTGGTACAATAATAAAAAAGGGCTTAGCAAAATACCTAAATTTACACCAATATTGAATCGTTTAGTAATTTAAAAAAATTTGGCAATCTAACCATTAAAAAAATAAAAATTTCCTATTACATATCTTATTTAAATAAAGAACGATAATCAATTTCTATTTAACTCAAATCTATTTCTATTTAACATATCTCGAGTTTTTTTATTATTTTTTTCGAACTAAATTTGAAACCATCAGCAAACAAGGAAAACCATCAACTCATGTAATAATTGTACAAAAACTTCTAAGAACGATTGAGATAATTTGGTAACATCAAGGATATAAATAAGGATATATATATACACACACAAAAAAAAAAATTTCGGATAGTATATTGGATGTTTCGAACATTTTTGCTTACTTGTTTTATATGATTCATATATTTTTAATCATGTAGGACAAATATGCATGTAATTATAGTATCTAATAAATACGTTGGTGTTCCTATGTTTGGTTTCAAGATAAATACTAGTGGATTCTAGTTGTAGTCTGAGACAAAAAAAAATAGTCTTTTTATTTTTAACCCTTCTCTTATGAAAGAAATTTGGCATTTGAATATAACAAAAAAAAAATTAAGAAAAGAGAAAGATGGATTATAATGACACTAACATGCTTCAAGATTTGGTCACTAAGAGCAGTTTTTAATAAGAGACCAACATGAATACTAACTACAACATTCTAAATAACAGGAGCATTATATGGAAAGAATTTTTCATAAACTTATTCAAGATTTACACTATTTAAGGTAAAAAGGAATGTCTAATACAGAAAAATCAGCAATTAGAACATCATTTAAACAAGTCATTGATCAGATAAACACTTGTACATGCTTGATACTTAAAAGGGAACCGGATTATACACAAATATAATACTTTCAAGGTATAAAATACTCTAAAGGGATTCAAAATATTTCTATTCCATCCATTCTTGACCCAAAAGTAGTACAACGGTTGAGGAAATTACCCGATCAACAGAAAGAAAATATTAGCAAAGGAGGGACTGAATTTAAGCAACAAATAGCAACATAACAGCAGCCAAACAACAGTAAATCCGTGTTAAAACAACCCGAAAACTTACAGAAGAAACCCAGAAACGAACTCTAAAGAAGCCTTATACTTTTCTAAAAGTTTGCACTCTAAGAATCACTCCTAAAACTCACCATTTCAGCTTACTTTTCATGTGTTCAACTGCTGAATTTTTTTATATTTTTGTGTGTTTTTGCAATTCTAAAAAATATGTATGGAAGTGTGATGGATTCCTCAATAATGAAGAAATGGCAGCCCTTAAATAGGCAAAGAAAAGCCAACTTTTTGGACAGATTTTGTTTCACCAAAAATCTGTCCAAATGGGGCTGAATTTGTGTGCTAAAGGCTTGTCCAAAATGTGGAAGGACATCCTGAAATCTGCTATGACCGGAGCCAAAGAGTCACTTCAGCCACCCTACTAAAAGTAAGCTACTAGTACCATAGTTTATGACAAAAATATCTAAATTTTATATTTTAACAACACCAATATCACCCTATTAATTCAAATCAAACTATAATAGAAAAACACATAACTAGACTTAGAAATATGAATTATAAATCAACTAAAGGAAACTCAAAATCTAATAACTAAAAATCAAACAAAAACAAGTATATTATCCAGAATAACTAATTGAAACCATCAGCTTAATATATCACATACAACTAATATTTTATTATAACATCTATGACTAAACAACATACTTGAATAAACAGAAACTCAACACATTAACTACTAAACAGCCCTAATGACCAAGAGACAAACAACTGTTAATCAAACTAATAAACAAGTGATTACACAAGATTACTACGAACATAGACGAAATAACAATGAATTTTATACTATAATAAAAACTAAAATCAATCAGTAGGAAACAACAAGAATAACCAAAAGAAAGAAAGAAAGAAGAAAAGAAAAAAAAATAAATAAAAATCAGAAATAAGGGAAAAATATTAGGGGTTAAGTTTACCTAATTTTAGGGACATTAAAGAAGAAAAGAAAAACATAAATAAATAAAAAACAAAAACAAGGGGAAAATATTAGAGGTTGAGTTTACCTGAATTTAAGGACATTCGAGACCGAATCGAGCGACGAAATGATACCAGAACCTTCAAATAGTGGTTGTACAGCCCCAAAATGCGCGTTTCTTTCAGTCAGACACTAAAACAAATGAGTTTCGGCGTCTTGCAAAAAAAAAAAGAAACGGGCGTCTTTGAGTCAAAAAGTGGACTGAAATGGAGACGCGGTTGCTCGGTGCTACGACAATGGTGGGTTTGGGTTAGAGATAATAAAAAAGAGGAAAAGAGGAGGAGGAAGGCATAAATTTTAAAGGAGTTGGGGCCACCGGCCGACAGTGAAACGGCGGTGGCAGTGAGGCGGCCGGTGTTGGGGGATAGCGGCATTTATGGATGAAATAAAGGGAGAAGTGTAGGTATCGTGGAGCTCTATCCATTCATGTATGTGTTGTAGGGTGATGGCGACCGGAGCTTCAAGAATTTGGGCAAAAAAAGTATCGTCTAGGGTTTCCAAGATCTAAAAATCGTGGAGTTTGAGTGGGTTTTGAGAGATTTGGGTTAGAGATTTGGAAAGAGGAGGTTGAGGGGAGTAGGGAGTGAAATTTTTGTGGTGTTTCGATGACATCCGTTGGCGGTGGCGATTTTCGGCCAGTGGAGCCGCCGTGGAGGGAGGCGGAGGGACGGAGAGACGAGAGAGTGATGAGAGAGTTAAGAGAGAGGAAGAAGAAAAGAAAATAGGGAAAAAGGGGGCATTTTTCGGCCCTTTTAGGCTTTATATATCTGGGGTGGGGGATAAATAATGACCATTGAATGAGGGAATGGATGGGTGAGATTGAGTCTTTGTCACTTAAATCTAAACGACATAGTTTCAAGGTACAACTACGTCGTTTTGAGATCTTTCTTGGCCAACCACCTAATGGACCAGGTATGGCCGAATTAGGCTCTAATTTTGGGCTAATTTTGGCGCAATTTTAATTAAAATATTCTAGCCCAATCCCTTTTCCCTCTAATGAATAAATTAAACTAAAAGTCTAATTCTAAAATATCCAAACACACACACAAATAATTATTCAAAACTACAATGTAAAAGAAAGAACAAAAATTAAGCATTTACAGCTGCCCCTCTTTGTTCGAGAACATGAAGAGTTTTCGTGCAAAGATAGTGAATTCCATGACTAAGTTTTGCTCACCTTTGACTCTAATGAAAGCGTTTTTGAAAAAGGGATGACCGAACCCTGCTTCTGAGGTTGCCTACATATCCTTAGCTATAAAGGAATCAGCTAAGTGTAGTTCCGAAAAGATTTGGTAGCTGGGACTACCAGACACTGGAGTTAAGAGTGTTGTTGCTGCTGCTATTGCTATTACTCTTACTGTTACTGCTTCTTACATCAAAAGAAAAAGAGAAGAGCACTACATATGTCTGCAAACTAAAAGTACAAATTCCTATCTACATGTCTTCTGGAGTCAAATCTTGATTCTGGACTTGCTCTCTTGTGTTGATCTTAGACTGGATCTTGATTCTCTTTAAAGAAGAGATTATGACTTAATCTCGGTTGCTTTCTTTCTGGATCAGAATTTTGAGAAAATGAAACTTGAGAAGCTGTGTTGCCGACACGTTGTCAAAGTTAAAACCAAATTATCCTGTGATAGTCTTTCTGATGATAACTCAAACAGCAAGCTTCGATCGTCATAACCTGTGCTTTGCGGCGAGGCCTGCAAAGCCATCAAAGAAAAACAAAACGAACAAAAATTTTCTATCCCAATTTAGACCAGGAAATTTTATGAGTTATCAGTGAAAGCTATAAACTATATAATTTATTGAATGGAAGACAGAAACAGTAGTATAAACTCGCCAAAAGAGATAAAATTTGGTAACAAATGATTGTGCAACCAGGGATCGGTTCCCATACCACTGAAGGGAAATGTAACTAGGGGCTGTCACCCTATCTTAGTGGAAGGAAACAAAACCAGGTGTTAGCACCATGTATTACTGATAAAGTGTTGGATCCTTCGACTTGAGTTAACCTACGTAAAATACTCTGAGCGAAGAGTACTTCTACTCGGAACTATGAGCTAGATCCCTCTAGGTGAAAGGATTCTACATGAGTTAAGCTGCGTAAAACACCCTCAGCGAAGAGTACTTCTACTCGGAACCATGAGCTATTCCCCCTAGGAGAAAGGGTTCTACCTGAGTTAAGTTGTGTAAAACACCCCGAGCGAAGAGTACTTCTAATCGGAAACATGAGCTGGATCCCTCTAGGCGAAAGGATTCTACCTGAGTTAAGCTGTGTAAAACACCCTGAGTGAAGAATAATTCTACTCGAAAACATGAGTTGGATCTCCCTAGGCGAAAGGATTCTACTTGAGTTAAGCTACGTAAAACACCTAGAGCGAAGAGTACTTCTACTCGGAAACATGAGCTGGATCCCCCTAGGTGAAAAGATTCTACCCGAGTTAAGCTACATAAAACACCCTGAGCGAAGAGTACTTCTACTAGGAAACATGAGTTGGATCCCCCTAGGCGAAAGGATTTTACTTGAGCTAAGCTGCATAAAACACCTTGAGAGAAAAAGTACTTCTACTCGAAACTATGAGCTGGATCCCCCTAGGAGAAAGGATTCTACCCGAGTTAAGCTATGTAAAACACCCTGAGCAAAGAGTACTTCTACTCATAAACATGAGCTGGATCCCCCTAGGCGATAGGATTCTACCTGAGTTAAGTTGCGTAAAACACCCTGGGTGAAAAGTACTTCTTCTCGAAAACATGAGCTAGATCCCCCTAAGAGAAATGATTCTACCTGACTTAAGCTACGTAAAACACCATAAACGAAGAGTACTTCTATTCGGAAACATGAGCTGGATCCCCCTAGGCGAAAGGATTCTACCTGAGTTAAGCTGCGTAAAATACCCTGAGTGAAAAGTACTTCCACTCGGAAGCATGAGCTGGATCCCCCTAGGTGAAAGGATTCTGCCTGAGTTAAGCTACATAAAACACCCCGAGCGAAGAGTACTTCTAGTAGGAAACATGAGCTGGATCCCCCTGGGTGAAAGGATTCTACCTGATTTATGCTGCATAAAACACACTAAGCGAAAAAGTACTTCTACTCGGAACTATGAGCTGGATCCCCCTAGACGAAAGAATTCTACCTGAGTTAAGCTGTGTAAAACACCTTGAGCGAAGAGTACTTCTACCCGGAAACACGAGCTAGATCCCCCTAGGTGAAAGGATTCTACCTGAGTTAAGTTGTGTAAAAACCCCTGAGCGAAAAGTACTTCTACTTGGAACTATGAGCTGAATCCCCCAGGAGAAAGGATTCTACATGAGTTAAGCTACGTAAAATGCCCCGAGCGAAGAGTACTTCTACTTGGAAACATGAGCTGGATCCCCATAGGTGAAAGGATTCTACCTGATTTAAGCTGCGTAAAACACCCTGAGCGAAAAGTACTTCTACTCGGAAACATGAGCTGGATCCCCCTAGGCGAAAGGATTCTACCCGAGTTAATCTACGAAAATGGGACGTATGGACAGTAGTGATGCATGCTGAAAAATAAAAGAAAAGGGAGATTTTAATGAGCTTACGTTTGGTGACATTCGCTCTTTTAGGATCACCATTCTGCACTGATTTTTTTAGCAAATATACCACTAGGCATTTAGCGTAATGGCTAATATATAAATAAAACATCCCAAAAAGGGTCCAAAAACATACAATTTGTCCAGCATAGACCTAATAAAAGTCTGAAACATGTAAAGCTAGGAAGCCTAACTAATAAACAAATACTATCTATTACATGATAACCAAATACATGCTCCCAAATACTGTGGCTGTATGACTTCCAATGCCCATTTCAAGTACCATGTAGCACCAACTAAGCTCTCACCAAGTGCCAAGGTATGGAGAGTATAGGCAATGAAAAAGTCCAAACAATATACCCACAATACTGAAGCAAGCAATGACTTCCAAGGATCGAAAGTGATACCATCTACTATATCTACTATTCTTTCCATTGTCACCTGCAAATTCAAATTGTCTACTGCAATGTCCTCTCCAGAATGAGTGTGTGAA
>MU718424.1:80333-104803 GCA_026770625.1 Nicotiana glauca
GTGGGAATCTTCGATCAAACCTACTGAACACGACCCTTTGAGTTCACATTGGATTGGAATTGCCTTCCTCAACTCTTGGATCACTGGTTTCCCATAAGAAAATTTGCCTAGAACTGCAAGATGTAATCCTTGTTGTAGTATTAATTGCTTAACCTCTGATTTCTTCTATCTCACCATTGGTTCACCATGTAAAATCTCAACTGTTTTTAGGTTTACGTTATTTACGTGCATGGGAGCATTTATTGCGTTTGGCTGGAACAAATTCGCATATGTTTGGATTGTTTTTGGAGTAGTGGATTGTTGTATGGTTGTGTTGGGGATGGTAGACAACTGCCCAACCTCCGGAGAAGGCTGGGTAGTGGCCGGCGTGGCCATGGAAGCAAGCTGCGCAGTTTCTCTCACTAATCGCCCGTGATCGTCGGAGCTAACCTAATTTTCTTGCAGTTCTGCACAGATTTTTCCCTGCTTCCAACAAAGAAAAATTTATGATTTTTTCAAAGTGATGGTTGGTTTGTGGCCTTGATGCCTTGAGTAGTTTGATTCACGGCCACTGCTGTCGAAGAACTGATTCTTTCAGCATAGTACCGAGTTGCTCGATCACTTTGTATCATTTTCTGGAGGCCTTGGCTTTCTAGTGTTTCCCCCAATTGTTTCATACTCAGATGTCCATGGTGCCGCTACCCTTGTCTCTTAGGCAATGCTATTTTTCTTTAAAATCAAACTCAATTGTCTTGCACCCAGTATCAGTTTGTGTCCATAGTGCTTATCAACTTTTCTCATGAAGCGGGTCTTGCTCATGCGAGTTTTCAGTTTCTTTGAAACACTTTGTTTGCTTTATCAAATGATATCTCAGATGGATTCGTGCCTTCGTCAATGCCATATATGCCCCAAATTGTGCTCGATAATATGGGGGAATTGTATCTAGTTTTGCAGCCATTTCTTTGCTTAGATTTTGATGCAGGATTAGAAAGGGACTCAAAGAAAAATTATAGGTAAAAACGGAATAATAATTGAAAGTGAAAAAGAAATGTTTTTAAACAAAAGGTGTCCCTTTCGGGGAAAGTAATAGGGAGACTTATCTGGAGGTATATGCTGACTTCAATGAATCATGACATGCATTTTGGACTAGACGCTTGATCGGTCTAAGCTGTCTAATTCTTAAAATCTGCCGCAAATGTTCATCTTGAATTTGTCTTGGTTATGCTCATGCTGGAGAATCAAAGACCCTTATTCGGCTAGTATCGCCTTTTGCAGGTTTTTGCTAACTAACCTCTCTTATTTCTCTACTAACAGTCGCCTTATAGTGCCCATATGGGTTTTCACCAATAAGATTCTCTCATTTCTCTGCTCAATATTGCCTCATAGTGACCGTACGTGTTTTCACTGATAAGACTCTCTCATTTCTTTTTTTTCTTTGTTTTTCTTTTTGAATAAGATACTGTAGGGGGGAGGTTATCCAACGTCTTTGGCATGGGGACTTCAAACATTCTCAAAAGACATCGATCAAAAGTTCTTGAGAGGTAAAAAGTCAAAATGAGCCTTGAACTGAATTACAACTTTTGGAACCGTTTTTATAGAAAACCCATGAAATAAAACAAACTTCTGCCCCAATTTTGGAATATTAGGAATATGGATTTTTTGTTCTGATGGGATCAAACCCCCGGTAAGGCTGCCTACGTATCCTTTCGGAATCAGGTCGGACGCAGTTCAATGACTTAGAGATTTGCTATTTTTTTACAAGTACACATGTTCCAGAAATGAAGAAGATAAAATACATCTCAAAAGAGTTAATAAAAGGGGGACACCTATTTGGAATAACGAGCAAATGATAGCCTTCGTCATCTCAATTTGAGAAAATTGGTGTGTGAAAATTCTACAGTGAGTCTATATCAGACATAATATCTTTTGATTGCATCTGCATTAATAGTCATGTCTGGTACCCGTCCTTCTTCATCTACCATGTGCAAGGCCCTTTTTGGTAATACTTTCTTGGTGATGTAGGATCCTTGCCAGTTCGGGGCGAACTTTCCTTTAGCTGGCCTACCTCAAATTGCCTTGGGCGCACTTTCTTATTGTAAGTGAGTGCCATTCTTTGCTGGTATAACTGGCCGAAACACACTGCTACTAGCCGTTTTTCATCGATCAACATCACCTTTTCTAATCGGGTCTTAACCCACTAAGTGTCTCCAATATTTTATTACACAATATTTTGGAGAGAGGGAATTTCGACTTTAGCGGGTATTACAACTTCAGTTCCATATACAAGCAGATACGGAGTTGCACCAACAAATGAGCGAATAGTCGTTCCGTATCCCAAAAGAGCAAAAGGCAACTTTTCATGCCATTGCCTGGAACCTTGGATCATTTTCCTAAGAATCTTCTTGATGTTCTTGTTTACTGCTTCAACGACTCCATTGGCTTTTGGCCGGTAAGGGGTAGAATAATGATGCATAATTTTAAATTGTTCGCATACCTCCTTCATCAAATGACTATTTAAATTGGCTGCATTATCAGTGATAATGGTCTTTGGGATGCCAAAGCGCCAGATGATGTTGGAATGAACAAAGTCTACCACTGCTTTCTTGGTGACTGCTTTGAAAGTGACGGCCTCCACCCACTTGGTGAAGTAATCAATTACAACCAAAATGAATCTATGCCCATTTAAAGCCTTTGGCTCGATTGACCCAATAACATCCATTTCCCAAGCAACGAAAGTCCACGGAGAGGACATGGGGTGAAACTCTGAAGGAGGCGAGTGAATCAGATCACCATGAATCTGGCATTGGTGACACTTGCGAACAAAATTGAAGCAATCTTGTTCCATATTAAGCCAATAATACCCTGCCTGCAGATTCTTTTTCGCCAAAACATATCCATTTATGTGAGGTAAGCATACCCCCGAATGCACTTCACTCATGATCCGCACTACTTTTGTAGCATCTATGCATCTCAACAATTTTAAATCTGGGGTCCTCTTGTACAGAATTTCCCCATTTAGGAAGAAACCACTGGCGAGCCACCTTATAGTTCTTTTTTGATCTCCTTTAGTATGCTCTGGATATTCTCTTATTTTCAGGAATCTTTTTATGTCATGATACCATGGTTCACCATCTGGTTCTATCTCAATTGTATTGCAATAACCGTGTTGATTCCGAACTTGGATTTCTAGTGGATCAATATGAGTGTTGCCTGGATAAGAGAGCATCGAGGCTAAAGTAGCCAAGGTATCGGCTAGCTCATTGTGAAACGTGGGAATGTACCTAAACTCGATAGATTTGAATATCTTGCTCAAGTCTTGCACACATTGTCTGTACGGAATAAGCTTGATGTCTCGTGTCTCCCATTCACATTGGGCTTGCCGGATAAGCAAGTCAAAATCTCCCATAACCAATAGTTCATGCACATCCAGATTGATGGCCATTTTCAAACCCATGATACAAGCTTCGTATTCTGCCATATTATTGGTACAGGAGAACCGAAGTCAGGCTGTTGTAGGGTAATAATGTCCAATAGGTGAGATGAGTATCGCCCCGATCCCAACTCTTTTGATATTAACAGCCCCATCAAAATACATTTTCTATACAGGGTAATCGTCTGGAACCACTTCCTCTATTTAGTTGACCTCTTCGTCTGGGAAGTATGTGCTAAGTGGCATGTGCTCATTATCAACTGGATTCTCTGCCAAATGATCTTCCAGAGCCTGTGCTTTCATTGCGGTGAGAGTGACATAGCCGATGTCAAACTCTGTGAACAGGATTTGCCCTTTTGCAAGCCTTCTAGTGGGCATTGGATTTTGGAAGATGTACTTCAAAGGATCCATTCTAGATATGAGGTAAGTAGTGTAGGCCAAAAGATAATCTCTCAGCTTTTGAGTGATCCAAGTCAAGGCACAACACGTCCTTTCTAAAAGGGTGTGCTTAACCTTTTAATGTATGAACTTCTTGCTCAAATAATAGATTGCCTGTTCCTTTTTGCCTGTTGCATCAAGTTGCCCTAGAACACATCCAAAGGAATTATCCATCATTGATAGATATAAAAACAAAGCCCTACCAGGTTCAGGCGGGACCAGTACAAAGGGTTTTGACAGATAATTTTTGATCATGTCAAAAACTTTTTGGCAATCGTCTGTCCACCTGATAGCGGCATCCTTTTTTAGCAACTTAAAGATGGGCTCGCACGTGATTGTGAGCTGAGCAATGAACCTACTGATGTAGTTCAACCTCCTGAGCAAACTCATGACTTCTTTTTTGTTCGTCAGGGGTGGCAAATCTCGAATGGAATTTATCTTAGATGGATCCAATTCGATGCCTCTCCGATTAACTATAAAATCGAGAAGTTTCCCAGATGGAACCCCAAATGCACACTTGGCTGGATTAAGCTTAAGTTCATACCTTCGAAGCCGTTCGAAGAACTTTTTCAAATCACACACGTGATCAGCTTGTGTCTTTGATTTTATGATTCATATACTTCAATCTCTTTGTGCATCATGTCATGAAAAAATGGTGGCCATTGCCCTCATGTAGGTTTCCCCTGCATTTTTTAAACCGAATGACATGACCCTATAACAATAAGTACCCCATGACGTGGTGAAAGCGGTCTTTTCTGCATCATTCTCATCCATTAGAATTTGGTGGTACCTAGCATAGCAATCCACGAACGATTGTATCTCATGTTTTGCGCAATTATCTACAAGAATGTGGATATTTGGCAAAGGAAAATTATCCTTTGGACTTGGTTTTTTCAAGTCCCTATAGTCGACACAATCTCTAGTTTTTCTATCCTTCTTTGGCATAGGCACACCATTTGCCACCCAGGTAGTGTATCGGATAGCTCTAACCACATTGGCACTTAGTTGCTTTATTATTTCCTCTTTGACTTTGTCACTCATATCTATTTTAAATTTTCGTTGCTTTTGTTGGACTGGTGGAAAACCAAGATATGTAGGAAGCTTATGAACCACCAGATCAACACTTAAACCCAACATATCATCGTAAGACCAAGCAAACACATCTCTGTATTCAAATAAAAATTGAATCAAGGCATCTCTGGTTTTTTATTCAGTGTGAATTTTTATCTTCGTTTCTCTAACTTCTTCAGGACTTTCGATATTAATCGACTCAGTTTCATTGAAGTTTGGCTTAGGCTTGTTTTCAAGTTGTTCCAACTCTCTTTTTATTTCCTCAACAACCTCATCTTAATCATACTAAACCTCTTGATGCATTATTTTGATATTAGACAACTTTTTAAGATCTGGGCGTGAATTCCGCATGCATGTCATGTTATTAAAGCCGACATTAACAAAACTGAAATAGAAATAAAATGACAGGAATTAGGCAAAAAGGAAAAGATAAAAAACTTAATAGGAAACTGAATTGCATTTTATTAAATTTGAAAGGATAGAAGGGTTAACATCAAAACAAAACAATCATACTGAGATGTTTGGATTACAACCCTGAAAGTAATCCAAAAATACAAAAAAAAAGTTGCAAAAACAAACTACCGAGACTCATTCCTTGTGGGGAGAGGAGTTGCTTCCCAGTTGGTGAGCATGGTGTCTGGGTCAATTAGTTTCATATCGGCACGACTAGTGCCTTCACCATCTTGGATCATATTCACTTCAAAAAATATCTCGCTGAGGCCATGGCCAATTTAATCAATGTTTGAATGCACCGAGGAATTTTGACCCTCTCGGAGTTGTGGCTTGACAAAAATGTAGAAAATATTAGGGGTAGGCTATTGCAAGACCCATCCATGCTTTTTTGTGGTGTTTGGCTTTATTTTCGTCTGCTTGTGTTGGCCTGAAGCCCAATCCAAAAGTACCCTATTTACCGAACGGAGAAATAGGCTCTAAAATTTCTTGCAATGATGCCCCCAAGACTTTTCCTAGCTTATAACCTTGTCTCATTATAACTACAGCCACCATTACAGATGTGGCGAAAAGACGAGGATGCAAAATGGGTTTTCCTTCCTTGACATGGCCCACAACAACCACTTCAAAATCCTGATAGACAATGGACTTAGACCCTTCCTTGGCCTCGATACATGGGATTAACGGGTCTTTATAAATGGAAGACTCATCTTCTCCGTGAACAATAATTGCTTGCCTGTCATGTTCGAATTTAAGCATCTGACGCAAGGTGGATGGCACAGCTCGTGCCGTATGGATCCATAGCCTTCCAAGAAGAAAGTTATAAAAAATGTCCATGTC
Source organism: Nicotiana glauca (assembly GCA_026770625.1). Taxonomy (NCBI): domain Eukaryota; kingdom Viridiplantae; phylum Streptophyta; class Magnoliopsida; order Solanales; family Solanaceae; genus Nicotiana; species Nicotiana glauca. The sequence continues at coordinate 86,542 of MU718424.1, forward strand.
CACTACTTGGAAGACAATCTCAAATTCAACTGGCCCAATCATCACGGTGAGGTTGATCTACCCAATGGTATCTCTTGCTGAGCCATCAAAAGCTCGGATGCGAACATTGCTGGGTCGGATTCTATCTGTATCGATCTTCATGCTTTGCAAGGTAGAGAGAGGGAATACATCTACAGTTGATCCTCCATAGACCATGACTCGCTTTAAATAATGACCCTCACATTTGACCATAAATTTCAAAGCCATATTGTGCTCGGCTCTCTCCTCGGGAAGTTCATCATCAGTAAAGGAGATTTTGTTCACCTCAAAAAATCTGTTAGCCATCTTTTCTAACTGATTCACTATGGTCTCCTCTGAGATATGTGCCTCGTTCAGGATCTTGATTAGTACACGGGCATGCTCTTTGGAATGTAGGAGCAGAGATAGTAGAGAGATTTTAGCGGGAGTCTTTCTTAGCTGGTCAATGATTGAGTAATCCTGTACTTTCATCTTTTTCAAAAACTCTTCCGCCTCTGCTTCGGTGACTGGCTTCTTTATTGGCAAATGGCCTTCTCTAATTTGCTTGGCCTTACTCAACTCTTCTGTAGAGTAACATCTCCCTGATCGAGTCAAACCTCCAGTTTCCCCCACTTCCCTATGATTTCCTTGCCTTTGTAGGTCATCACCGTTTTGTTGTAGTTACAAAAAGTGATTTTTGTGTTGATTATAGAGGGTTACATGGCGGGTTTGATTATGATCGGCTCTGTTATACCTTTCGTACCTCCCTGTTTCTCCCTTTTGATGGGATGGCCTCTAAGTACATATAACCTTGGGATTGGAACATTGGAATGAACTTCCAACCTCAAGATCTTTGGAACAAATAAAGTTGCCTTATTTGAGTTCTGGGCGCCTTTCACAATCAATGGCACATCTCGGCTGGGACTTACTTCCAGATTTGCTCCTTTTTGAATTGCACCCACTGTCATTTCTGCTCGATCGACCAGTTTGTATTCTTGGTCTCTGGCCAATCATTCCCACAAAATGAACATCATTATGTGCTAGCAACAGGTTGTTTTTCACGTTAGGAGGGTCCTTGCCATTCATCACTACAATCAGTTTTTTAGAAATGAGTCTCTCTATGGCTCTTTTCAGAGTCCAACAGTTATCAGTGCTATACCCTGGGGCACTGGAATGATATTCACATCTAGAATTTGCTTGAAATCCATGTGAATTGGGATGCATATGGTGGGGAGCGATGAGTCCAATTACTCCCACTTGCTTCAGCTTCTGGAATAGGCTAGAATATGATTCAGCCAATGAAGTGAATTTTTCTACCGGCCTCTGCTCTCGACCATAATCATGACTGGGAGGATCATTGTAGGGTGCCCGAAAATTTTGCTGCTGAGGTCAGGGGGCCCTTGGAGCTGGTGCTCGTACCTATTGATTGGGAGGCCAAGCATATGATTGAGCATTGAATACTGTATATTATGGTAGGCCCACAGAGTATTGAGGAATTGGCGAGGGGTAATAATGTTGAGGGTTGCTGGATTGCCCCTACTAAACTTGCACATAAGGGTGTGATGCCCCTCTTTGAAACTCCCTAGACCCCGAAGTCATCATGGACCCTTCATATCTCTTCTTTATATTTTCCAAACCTCCCTACCCATTTTGGATAGCTTGGGTGGTGGCTTTGAGAGTAGCTTGACTTGCAATTCTGCCAATCTTAAGGCCATTTTCGACCATCTCCCCTATTGAGATTTCTTTTCAAAAGGTTTACCCATCGCGGAGATCATGTTCTAAAAGTAATCAGGCTCTTGAGCCTCCAGAAAAATAGTGATCAACTCGTGGTTATCCATGGGTGGCTTAACTCTAGCCGTTTGATCCCTCCACTTGATGGCATACTCCCTAAAACTTTCAGTCTGCTTTTTCTTCATATTTGACATGGAATTATGATCCGGCGCAATATCAATGTTGTACTAAAATTGTTTGACAAAAGCCTGGGCCATGTCATCCCAAACATCCCAATGAGAGATGTCATGGTCAATGAACCATTCAGAAGCTACCCCCACAAGTCTTTTCCCAAACTAAGCCATCAGCATCTTTTCCGTTCCTCCTACACCCCTCAACTGGTTGCAATACCTTTTCAAGTGGGTGATAGGGTCGCCGTGTCCATCATATTTCTCAAATTTCGGGGTCTTGAACCCTTGTGGCAAATGGATGTGAGGGAAAATGCATAGATCACTGAACGAAACACTTTTGTGACCACCTAATACCTGTATATTATTTATATTCTGTTTAAGACTTTTCATTTTCCTGGCCATCTCATTTGGCTCAACAGTCATGGCAGGCTTTTCATTTTCCACTAGTGATTCGTACCGAGGAGTTTGATTGTATGGAGCCAAGACCCGAAAAGCCATATTTGGAGAATAGTATTGGCCATCATAAACATGAGATAGTGGATCATTTTTTGGCCTCATCGCAAGTGGTGGCGGCAGGATTATATATACCGGTGCGCTAGACATGACGAGAACGGTGTTCCTAACCGGTGCGACTGGAGGTCGCATATTGGAGGTACCGGGGTCAGCATGGAGGCGTAGTTTGGCACATACCCTAGTGGTAGGATGAGATCGCTCATTGCATGGAGAGGTGTTTGAGTAACCTGAGGTATGGTGGAAGTTCCCTCTGAAGGACCCTGGGATGGAGGTCGACCGGAAACCCAAGCTTGATATACATCTGACAGTTGCTGTCTCAATTTTCTTATTTCCTCCGACTCTTACTTAACTGACTGACCCTGTGGATTATCACTAACCAACTCGATTTCATCATTATTATCCATTACCACTGCTCCCTTAGATCCTGTGAAGTAATGATGTGTTGCTAGTTTTCACCACAAACCAACCACCTTAAGCTTACTAATTAAGAGGCAACAAATGTGTTAGGGTTAAGCATTTTACAGATAAGAATCACACGTAGATATGCTATGCTCGTAAAATATCACCATCTCTAATATATTTTTGGAAGGCTTCATATTTCATTCCGGCTTATCATCTTGTTACATATTGACACTATTATTTCCTCTTTTCTTTTTCTCTTTTTTTTTTGTTTTTTTGTTTTGTTTGTTTTTTTCCTCCTTTCACTCGCCTTATTTTGATCCCTTACTTTAGCGTCATTTGAAAAATATTTGATCGAACCTTTTGTGGGTTGCCTACATATCATGTCGCCGCATGAATCAGATCATTGCGTAGTTCAGGCACATGACCATTTTTTTTAATTTTATAAAACAAACATCTTTTTGTTTCATTTTCAAATTTTTCTAAACAAAATCTTTTTCATTGATTTTCAATATATATATTTGAATAATTTTTTTTTGATACGAGACTCAAAAAGCAAGAATTACATAAAGATAAACAAGACCAGAACTTATTCAAACAGACTTTTTAGGATAAAATGAAAAATAATAAGACTCAAAACACCAAAAGCCTCTTACAGACTCAAAATAAACAAAAGGATAATGAAAAAAAAAGACTGATAACTAAAAGAAGACTTTGATCTCTTCATTAGAGTCCACCAGCATCAATGTAATCAAGGCGGTTGTTCCTGCGACTGACCCCCAACATTGCGGTATATCCTCTCCAAGTCTGCAGATATATGACGAGCAACGTTCAAAGATACTTCTGCAAACTGCTCAGGCGTCATTCCCTGACAAATCATGCAAGCTCTTGAGGTATATGTGGCTACCTCGAGGATCTTTCCCTTAATGTATTCCTGATCCACATGCAGCTCTTGATTTTGCTGACCACGGGTCTCAGCTAGATCCAATGCATCACACTCGCAGTCCAAGGCCATATCTTTCTGGCACCGATTTTCTAGTAACTCCCCCGCCAACCGATTGATCATACTCTGGTAGTGATGTCTTTATATTTAAAACTCCGCGATTTGGCTCTCCTTGCTTGACTCAATTTCCCCTATCTGATCCCATAGACCTTGGATTAATGGAGCAAAACCTCTACGCTTGTGATCACGGACTACCCTGAACTTGGCTTCTCTCTCTTCTTGTTGCTGATGTTTGTGAGGAACTTGAGGTTCTTAAATACTTGATTTTCTTCCCATGTAGCAAAACTAGCCCACCAATTACAGAGACTGCTCAGGGTCTTATCTCTGATAAAGAACATAAGAGGTGTCTCGTCCCTTACCCTTTTTTGACTGCTTCTTTATGAAGAGCTCATGGTGATCCTAATATAAGATAAAAAGGGTTAGGACTTACCGAAACTATGTGCAAATTATGATCATTCATGATTTTATTTTATTTTTTGGCCAATTTAGGATTCGATCTTTTTTTTTTCTTATCACAACATATATTTTGAAATTACCAGACACAAAAGTTGAGACGATAAAATCGGAAAAATGGCTATTTATTATAAAGACGGCCTTTTGATACTTCCATAGAAGGCATAAAGGATGTCTTAGCAAAAACAACCAAACAGAGGAACAAAAATGATAAAAAAAAATAGACAAAATAATAAGTAAAAAAACTATTTTTATGAAAATGACCCTTTGCTACTCCGAGAGGGGTTCCAAAGCTATTTCAGAAAAAGAAACAAGACAAAACTAGATAAAAAAATGGCTACTTTTGAAAAAACAGTCTTTCGGTACTTCCGGAAAGGTTTAAAGCTGATTTGATAAAAAATGGCCAGACATGAGGGCAAAATGATAAAAGGTAAATAAATATGGATAAAGTAACATTATTTTTACAAAAATGGCCCTTCGACACTTGACCAAAATAGGTTTGTCTTTTTTTTTTTCCATTCTATGCACATAAGGAATTTTATGCTCCCCCTTTTTTGAAAAATGTGGGATGAACTCGATGGAGGTTGCCTACGTATCTCACATCCGGTAAGAATCAAACCCGTGTAGTTCGGTAAAACTGGGTAATCTTTTTTTTTTAAATGAAAATTAATTTTGTACAACTCACACTAGACTACTACGTATATATATATACCCTTTTTCTTTTCTTTTTTTAAAAAATAATTCCGCTACACTAATTTTCTAAGGCCGGTCGACAATGCAAGTAAGCCTTCCAAATGATGTATCAAGTAGCACATACATGAACATGACGGTCTCAAGTATGATACCTGTCTTATACGGACTTGGCCCCTGTGCCGAGTTTTGCTAAGTCAAATGCACTTGATGCAAATAGAGCAAACCTACTAGGGAAATTCGGCATGAGGTTTGTTCCTCTAGGTTTAAATCTTGGTGGAAAAGGTATCTAGACTGGCTTATTCGAGTGGACAACTCGAGTCGAGGAGGGTCAGTGTACTGGTAGCATTGCTTTCCAGCTTAACTGGTGGTGCTCCCCGCCTAAAACAGGTGTGACTAAAATCCTTCACCGGGTGACAAGCACTTCGGCTATCTCAAATAAAGTGGGATATGTCAAGAAAATTCCCAATTTTAATTTCAAGAAGACTTAGAGGGGGTGCGTGAGAAGACAGTTTATATGTACAGTTCAAAAATATCAAAGTGGTAAAAAACAAACAAGTAGCACATTATGCACAAATAAATCACAGTATATACAAAATTAATAAAGCCAAATAAAAGTCAACATGTAAAAGCTCGAATTCTGGTTGTCCCTTGCACAGTTGCCAGAGCTGTCACACCCCTTTTTTCTACCCCCGAAAAATAATATGTGTGTGGGTTTGTAGGTTAAAGAGTTTTTCAATTAAAATAACAAATTTGAGTAGGGATTATTTTATTTACAGAGTCGCGACTTGAAATTGGTTTTCGGTATTCCAAGTCACCATTTATTTGAATCCCTAATCAAAGGAAGGTTTGACTATATTTTTATCGGTCCGCATAAATAAAGTTAGGATAACGAATTTTACTAACCGGGGAGAAGGTGCAAGGCATTCCCCGAGTCTCATGGTTCTAGCACGGTTGCTTTATTGACTTAAACTTGGCTTGAATTAATTTGGATAAAAACTGTAATTTTATTTGTGTCTTCATGTTTTTACCTATGTTCGCTTTTATTATTATAATTACCATATAAAGATTTTAATAAAATTATCCTAACCGTTCCATGCAAGCGAATTTGCGATCGAAATGAATTTTATTTGATTTTTGTCATAACCGCGCTACGCACGCGAATCCACAGTCATGGCGAGGATTATTAGTGCATCATTACTTTTGGGAAAAATTCCTACATTCAAAGAAATTAGTTTTGAAAATTATTAAAAGATCAAAATATCGCGTTGCGCAAGCGAATTCGCAATTTTAACAGAAGATTGACTAAATTAAGAATTAACTAAAACTAATGGCCATGGCATGAGATTTTTGAATTAATTTATCGAATGTTAAATATCACGCTCCGCAAGTGACTTCGTGAGTTAAAGCGCGCCTAGTAATTGCCTAATATTTTATATTATAAAAATGGGAAAATTATGAGTGATTACATTATTTTAATTATTAAGAAAATCTATTGTTGTTGGAGTTAGTAAAGGAATCGGTATTGGAAGGCTTATGTCATTTTTTGCTTATTGTCTTTTCAAGGCATTAGGCCACCTTATATGCTTATGGACTTGGTTCATAATAAAAAGGGCCTAGTAAAATACCTAATTTTACACCAACATTGAATCATTTAGTAATTTAAACAAATTTGGCAATCTAACCATTTTTAAAAAAAAATTCCTATTACATATCTTCTTTAAATAGAGAACGAAACTCAATTTCTATTTAACTCAAAGTCTATTTCTGTAACGACCCAATCGGTCGTTTTGAGCCCTAGCGCATCGTTCAGCAGTCTGAGGCCATGTGCAGTTTTATTTCAAGCATTTTTGACTTGCACGCGCGGTCGAAACTGAGTTTCGGGAAATCCGGAGTTGATTTGGGAAGAGAATTCCTATTTCAGGAGCCTAAAGTTGAAAGAATGAACTAGGAGTGAAATTTTGAGTAAACGACATCGGAATCGAGACCCGAAGGTTCTAGCAGGTTCGTATGATGATTTCGGAATTGGGCGTATTCCCGGATCGGGTTTTTGGATAACCCGGGAGTGTTTTGGCGCCTATTGTGGAAGTTAGCATTTTAGAAGAAATTTCATAAGTTTGGTTTGAAGTGAATTTCAGTGTTATCGATTTCCATTTGGAATTTCGAGACTGGGAGTAGCTCCGTATGGTGATTATGGAGTTGGGAGCGCTATCGGAAGTGAATTCGGAGGTCTGTAGGTCATTTTGAAGCTAGTTGGCTAAAGATAGAAATTTAAAGGTTTTTGAGAAGTTTGACCAGAAGTGGACTTTTTGATATCGGGGTCGGAATCTGATTCCGGAAGTTGGAGTAGGTCCGTAGTGTCAAATATGACTTGTGTGCAAAATTTGAGGTCAATCGGACGTGATTTGATAGGTTTAAGCATCAGAAGTAGAAATTGGAAGTTCTAAAGTTCATAAAGCTTGGATCTGAGGTTGATTCGTGATTTTAGCATTGTTTAATGTGATTTAAGGCCTCGAGAAAGTCCTTAACGTGTTTTGGGATTGGTTGGTAGTTTTGGTTGGGGTCCCGGGGGCCTTGGGTGGATTCCGGGTGGCTAACGGATCAAAAAAATGGAATTTGGAAGGCTTGAGGTTGCTGCTTCTGTCATAACCGCATCTGCGGTTCTTGGACTACAGAAGCGGGACCGCAGATGCGGCCAAAATCTCGCAGAAGCGGAAGGGGACCAGGCCCAAGGAAAGGTTAGAAGCGGCCTAGGGACCGCAGAAGCGGTTCCTCTTAAGCGGCCCCCAGACCGCAGAAGCGGTCAACTTTCTCTTTCCCAAAGCCACAAAAGCGGCCAAAAATTGCAGAAGCAACATCCGCAGAAGCGAAAAATGCACCGCAAAAGTGGAAGTACCTAGATGCAGCAAGGGTGTTTTAAATCACGATTTGGGTTCATTTCTCTCATTTTTCTTGGCTTGGGGGCGATTCTTGGAGGATTCAAGAGAGGAATTCATTCATCAACGATAAGATAAGCTAATCCCACCTATTATGAGTTAAATACATTGATTATGTATAGATTTTAGCATGTAAATGGGTAGAAAATTGAGGTTTTGGTAGAAAACCTAGAAAAATTATATTCTTGGAATTTAGCCATGAATTTGAGCATGGAATGAGGAGTAATTTATATATTTGAGCTAGTGAAGCTATGAGTAGTGTATATCTTCAAGAAATTTCAGAATTCGGGTACGCGGGCCCGAGGGCATTTTGGTCATTTCATTAAGCAGAGTTGGGGATTTGTATAATTTGAATTGTCAACAAGTATTCAAGTAATATTCTTACTAGTATGCCGTTATTTGGCTAGTTTCGGAATATTTGGCAACGATTCGAGTCGTCGGGAAGGCTTAGAGGCCGTTTATGGATCTTCGGAGTGAGGTGAGTCTCCTTTCTAATCTTGTGAGGGGAAATTTACCCCATAGGTGAGTTAAATTGGTTATGTTCTCGTAGTTGTGGGGGCTACGTATGCACGAGGGGACGAGAGTCCGTACGTAGCTACTATTATGCTATTGTCCGGGTAGTCTTGGACCCAAAAGCATGTTATATTTGGATTATTTGTGAACTCATTAATAAATTGAATTGCTTAAATCATTAAATTAATAAATGGATATCTAAAAAGACTTAAGCTCCATTTTCTCACATTATTAAAGAGAATTGGCCTTCTTGGATAATTGCTCCATGATTGACTTCTTGACTGTCTGTCTGTCTGTGTGTGTTTATTTTGGAACTGGCCGAATGTCTCGGCAGATTAATAGATGCATCTATAGGCGCGACATCGACCCTTGGCAAGTGCACATTTATTTATGTTGGATCGGGCCGTCGCCTCGGTGTAATTTGCGCATGCTTGTGTTGCTGCCTGAACTTAATTAAGTTATCATTGCCCTTTTTGGCTTAAAAATATTTGGATTATATTTAAAGAGAAGTTCTGAAAATTTTCCTATGAAAGAATTACGTGTTTACTTGTTTCCTCTATCTGGATTAGAATCATGTTTAAAAAATAAATCCGCTGTTCAATTTATATTAAGGGCGAATCATTGTTGGACCATTAGAGAGTGTCAAGTTGACCATCGTCTCTACCCCTTCGGGATTAGACGGGATACTCATTGAGTATATGTTGATTACGTACTCATGCTACACTTCTGTGCATTTTTGTTGCACAGATATATATATATATATACCTCTAGCAGCCTACGGGGCGTAGCAGCGTGGATGATTTTGGGACTAGGTGAGCTGCATTGTTCGAGGCGACTCGTAGCTAGTGTAGTTCCTTTCAGCATTTTGTATCTTATTCCCTGTCCACTGTATTTCGGACAGGTGTTGTATTTTATTTTCCTTATCAGTAGTTGCTCATGCACTGGTGACACCGAATTCTGGGATGGTTTTTCGAAAGATTTGTACTAATAGTTTATTATTTAATTTGAATTGAAGCATAGACTATTTTAATTATGAAATTTGGAAGGAAAATCCTAGATTTTCAAAAGTATTAAAAGAGGATTTAATTGATAATTTAGTTGGCTTACCTGATAGAGGTATCCGACGCCACCACGACCCTTAGTGGATTTTGGGTCGTGACAACATGGTATCAGAGCACTAGGTTCCCGTCGGTCTCACGAGTCATGAGCAAGTCTAGTAGAGTCTCGCGGATCGGTACGGAGACGTCTGTACTTATCCTCAGGAGGCTACAGGGCTATTAGGAGTACTTCCCTTCTTGATTTCCTTATCATGCGGTTCAATTCCTTTGAGGCTTATGCCTTTGATTTCTTCCTACTCAATCTTATGCAAGCGCTTGTTATAAATTGAAAATTGAAGGATTGTAATGGAACTACAAATTTGGTGCGGGATGACTCTCCCGGTATAATTGATTGGACTATTATAGTCGCCTTATGGAAGGATATTCTAGTATTCAGCTCAGTAACAGAACTTCTAAGAGCCTTGAGGTTAGGCACAGGTTGCCGCGATGCTTATGAGCGATTATTCCGCAGTGTTGTTATGATGGTAGGGTGTTTGCCCACATGTCGGGGCAGTGAATGAATTGAAGGGAGGTTTACTCAGTGTGTAATCAAGGAATTCAGTATTTCATTCCCGGCAGGGGAAAGTCAATCGAACTAGGGATGGTCAGATGTGGACAATTGGAAGTAATGGTAGTTGCAAATGTGGTGGAGTTCTCTCTTTATGGGGGTGCTGTTGTCCTAATTGGACGCTTTAAGTTTGTCGGTGTTATGATCTGCTACAATTTGCCTTTGGGGCAAGGTATTGTGAAATATTATTGGAGATACAACTATCAGATATCGCAGGGTGCGGTGGTTTTGGACTGAATCAGTATTTCAAATGTTGTCGCTTCAATAAATACGACCTTCGGAAAGGTTTGGGGTTAGTAGCAAATTGCGGATTCGAGTTCCATGAAGATAAATTTTATTAAGACAATGACTGGGCAACAAAACATGAGAAAGGCATGTGGAAAGTGTCAGGCGGAGTTTTAAACTTCTAAAGGGCTATACTTAGGGAGCATAGGGCGAGCAATGGATTAAAGAGGTGAGATTGCCCAAATTGGGAGAGCAGCGGAGCTGCGTAGGGGCTTGGTACGGGGAAAACTATGCACCTTTAGGGAGTCTGGAACGACTTAAGAATATTGGTGTTTGGTTATTGGTGTCTACGGATCTAGTTTGAAGTGGGGATTCTTGTGCGTCCGGAGATCTAATATAACGGAAAGGAGCCGCTTAAATGAAGAAAGATGTAGCATGACTTTGAAGTGGAAGGATGTTGTCGCCCATTTAATGGATGTTCGCGAGGGGTGAATAAACTTGTGCAGCTGGAGAGTGAGCTCGTACTCAGGATGGGATGTTGATGTCGTATTGATTGTACCCCATGCAGAAGCATTGGGAGATGTCGGGGAGTGATTTCTACAGGTGGGGTATTCCTGTGAGCAGGATAGCAGTCGCGTGGTTGGCGAGGCTTCTGCGAAGAGTTCTACTGGTTATATAGCAAAGGGAATTGTTGTGTGAATGTTGTTAATGATTTAGAGTATCAAATTGGGTTTCTACGGTATGATATCGAGAATGCTGGCAATTGATTGTCAAGGTTATGTCAATAAGAGATCAAGAATCCTGGTGAACTCCAGAGTTTTGTAATAGTGGTTTCGAGCTAAGTGGGAGAGTCTCACCGTCTATGATTGGGTTGTATGGTTAACTACTTGCGAAGTTTCTGGTGATTAACATATTGATGGGTTATTTCAGCTACGGGAAAGGAACATAAGTGGTAATTTGAGCAAATGAATTATTGAAGGTGTGCTATCGTTGGCCTTATTGGCCCATGTTCAGACTTGGGGAGTGATTTTGTCGCGTCCTCCGTTGAGAATCATGGATTTGATTATATTCGGGCCAAGTCAGAGCGGGCGACTCTCAGCAATGGTCCTAGTGGATTCAAAGAGGTAAAGTATGGTGCCCAATGGTTTCGAGCCTATAGGTACGGTCAAGAACCAAGCTTGGTAGTGGCCTATAAGAAGAGGCGCAGAATGTTCTATGATGTTGTCTTGCAATGTAGAAATGGGGAGGTACGAAGTGGTTCGTGGGATTTGAGGCAGCAAGGTCTCGTGGTTCAAGGTCACTTGGTATAAGCGCGGATGGAGTATGTTATGCATCGAATGGAGTTGGTATTATTTCTAAGGCAATCAAGGATAAATTAGAAGAAGATAGATTTGTTACCCATAGTTGAAATGTCATATTGGGTCCAGCGATCAGTTTATTCCGCGTGATCAAGTTATGTGTGTGAATTGTGGCAGTACGTGTGAGGCTTGTCGGCCACCGTAATTGATGTTGTTCAGAAGCATTCTTCTGTTATGTCTTGTTAAGTGGAAGCGAATTCTGGAACGACTGTGGCGGCTCGAACCACTACCCGCAGTTTGCATATTCTATGGTTATGGGAATTCACCTGTGTGTTGCTATAATTACCCTGAAGTGAGTTAAGTGCAAGGTTCTTATATGATGAAGTGTTGAAATAATAATGGTTTCGGAGTTATGATGAAAAATCGTGTTCTATCATATGTTGGCATGTTGAGTGCAGTGAGTAGCATGAAAATCTGAAGTGAGGATCAAGGTTGCAGTTTGGTGCTGGTAAGGATGTCATGGGCTCGGATGAGCAAGGAAAGAGTTGAATGATTAAAGTAAATTGGTGTTGTCTTCAGCGTCACCTGAAATCGATGTGTTGTGAAAAAGGCTTTGCATCCTGGTTAAGGATTCTTGATCGCTTTTAGCGTTAGTACGGCCGATGGTTTAGATGTGCGGACCCGTTATTTATTTCAGAAGATTTTGGGAACGTGTTCCACGGGAAGATTGTACCAGTGTGGCATGTAGCCACTTGTTTGACTAAAGATTTAAATCAAGTATGAGGAATTTGGGTAATATCATTGCTTTGAGAATTTATGCCTGGAGGGCACTTTGTTTATTGGTTTATGAACCGAGGTGGTTTGCTCCGATTATGATGGTTGTTCTTGTGTGTTATGAGAAGAAGGAAATTAGTATGGACCTTTGAAAGGTTACTGGCTTAATTTGATGGGATCAGGATCGACTTGAGGTCGGTGGATGTGTTTAAATGTGAATATGGGCTCTATGACCGGCCAGTTGTGTTGATTTCAGTAATGCGCTCCTTATGGAGTAGTCAGGGTGTCATCTCGTTGTCATATACTTCATGAAGTGATACATTGCGCCGTGTGAGTTGTGAGACGGCCTGAGAAGTTGTGTATGTGTTGAGGACCCGCGTGGGAATGTCGTATTATGAGCAAAATGGCTCTTGAGATTTAGATCTTGTACCGCATTTCAGTTGTGCTTGAGTTTTGTAGCCCATAACGCTATGTGTTTTCTCAGGGATGGTATTATGCACTTAACGTGCTTGCGATCGAAATTCGATATTTTTATTGTAATGAGCAGATTTAGCTCGAAGTGCAATCTCCTTATGTGAGATCTATGTGTGGATCAGGTGGCACGTCGCCATGGATATGTTATTTGGATTGGGTGGCACGCCGCCATGGGTATGTTATTTGGATCAGGTTGCATCCTGCAACAGTGTGATGTCGAGTCTGGTTTTCTATATGCTTTTTTTTATGTGTTTCGCTTCCTATCTTCTAAGGAAAATCCGTACTAGTGCGGGGGTTAGGTAATTCCTTCAAGATTTTGATTTCCTGTTTGTGTTGTGTTCGGATTGGTGGCCTATTGGCACATTGTGGCATCATATGAGACTTTTGATCACATTCGGAGTGGCTTATTGCCTGAGCAGTTCGTACTAGGTGAGATGAGATTATTGCATTTAGGACCAATGCAATTTGATTATATGAAGTGTATTATGGAGATAAGGCCATTATTTGGTCCTATATGAGGTAATGGTTTTAACAGGGGTATAGATCTAATGATTTGTTAACTCGACAGTTGGTTATGAATTTCGGCACATCTCATCCGTCGTGGTGGTATTGTAGGAGTTAGAGTAAGACTTGCGTGTCATGAGGTGCAATGGGAGCATCTGATTCGTTGAAATTTTTTGGCTAAGTGGATCAGAGAATATTATTGTGGTCCTATGGACTAAGTGTTGCAAAGTAAGAATTCAGCAAAGTTATGCAGTCATGTTTGAGTATAGCGTGCAGTGATTGATATGATGGTCGTATGTTGGAAACAGGCCTAGCATAGAAATTTCGGATGTTGGAATTGGGCTCTAAGGCTTATTTGTTGAATAAAAGGAAATATCTTCAGAATTTATCGAGCTAGTGTGCTCAACTGAGTTGTGATAGCACGGGAAGGTGCATGAGGTACTAAACAGTGATTTCAGACTACTCCAGTATAGTTCTCAGCACATTCGAGGACGAACGTATGTTTAAGTGGGAGAGAATGTAACGACCCGCCGGTCATTTTGAGCCCTAGCACGCCGTTCAACAGTCCGAGGCCATGAGCAGCTTCATTTCAGGCATTTTTGACTTGCACACGCGGTCAGAACTGAGTTTCATGAAATCCGGAGTTGGGAAGAGTTGATAATAGGTGAAATATAGGTGATTTAGCTATTGTTTATGCCTCTGCTTGATCATATTTCAATGACATATTGCAGTTAATTGATGAAAATAGGCTCTAATTGTGATTTGTATGCATTGCAGGAAGAGGAACTTATATGATGCTTGAAAAAGGTGATTGAAATAATTTATGAGCAAAAACAACCCCTCAGAGTTGAGTCCATGCAAAGACGAGACAAGAAAATGGAAGAAATGCAGTCCCAAACGCGCGAAGAAACGTGCGAAGTTCATAGTTATCGCGCGCTTAAGAAGCTGAGACACAAAAGGTCGCGAAGAAACGCGCGAAGTTCATAGTTCGCGCGATAGTTCGCGCGTTTTTTGTCCGGGAAGTGAATTATTGAGGGGTAAAATGGGAAATCTGAGGGGATCCACTCAACTTACATAAAGTGAAGCTCCATTATGGAGGAAATCAGATTTTAAGGAGAAAAACAAGGAGAAGACTCAATTTTAGAGAGAGAGAAAGGAGAAGACTCATCTTGGAGCAACGAAAAGAGAAGAAGAACAACATCTTGGAGCAAGGATTCAAATAGTTCTTCTAAACTTTCTTCTAGTTCTTTGTTTATATTGTGTTTAAGACTTTTATTATTGATTTTTGTATAAATATGAGTAGCTAAAAACTCAAGTATTCTGGGGTCTAGTTATTTGAAGCTTAAATTGAAGATCTTGAATTTATTGTTATGGGTTGTTTATTTGATTTTGATTTTAATTATTTTACTGCGTAGCTAACAGTGAAATATTATTTACGAATCTTGAGTTAAACTTGACAAAGGAAATNTTAAATCCCAACATGAAAGAGGTGGTAAGAAAATAAGTGATTAAATGGCTTGATGCATGTATTGTATTTCCAATCTCTGACAGCAAATGATTAAGTCAAGTCCAATGTGTTCCAAAGAAAGGGGGAATGACTGTAGTGAAAAATGAAAACAATGATCTAATTCCCATAAGAACTGTCACCGGGTGGAGAATTTGCATTGATTATAGAAAATTGAACAATGTCACCCGGAAGGACCATTTCCCTCTCCCCTTCATTGACCAAATGCTTGATAGATTGGCTGGTCAGGAGTACTACTGCTTCCTGGATGGTTACTCGGGGTATAATAAGATTACTATAGCCCTAGAGGACCAAGAAAGGAACACTTTTACGTGTCCTTATGGCACATATGCATTCAAGAGAATGCCATTTGGTCTATGTAATGCACCTGCGACTTTTCAAAGGTGTATGATGGCCATTTTTACTGATATGGTTGAAATATTTGTGGAAGTATTTATGGATGATTTTTCTGTATTTGGATGTTCTTTTGATGAATGTTTAATGAATCTTGACAAGGTACTTGCTAGGTGTGAAGAAACAAATTTGGTACAGAATTGGGAAAAATGCCATTTCATGGTAAGAGAAGGTATCGTCTTAGGGTACAAAGTGTCCAAGAATGGATTGCAGGTGGATAAAGCAAAGGTGGAAACAATTGAAAAATTACCTCCTCCGACATCAGTTAGTGGCATTCGCAGTTTCTTGGGCCATGCAGGTTTTTATCGTCGTTTTATAAAAGATTTTTCCAAAATTTCATCCCCTTTGTGCAGGCTTCTTGAGAAAGATACATCCTTCAAGTTTGATGATGCTTATCTGAAAGCATTTGATGAGCTGAAAAGAAGATTAATTACTGCACCAATTATAATTGCTCCGGATTGGAAACTTCCATTTGAGTTGATATGTGACGCGAGTGACATAGCCATTGGAGCTGTTTTGGGGTAGGGAAAGGAGAAAATCTTTTACTCCATCCATTAT
This sequence comes from Nicotiana glauca, assembly GCA_026770625.1. Lineage (NCBI taxonomy): Eukaryota > Viridiplantae > Streptophyta > Magnoliopsida > Solanales > Solanaceae > Nicotiana > Nicotiana glauca. The sequence continues at coordinate 102,363 of MU718424.1, forward strand.
GCGAGCAAAACTCTTAATCCAGCACAAATGAATTACACTGTTACTGAAAAAGAGTTGCTTGCAGTAGTNAAATTAATAATTGTTTGAGTCTACATCAGTCGAGAAGTTGATCACAATTCCTCGTGGGAACGATACTTTACTTACTACTATATTACTTGTCGATCGCGTACACTTGCGTGAGTATTTTGGTCGCAACAAGTTTTTGGCGCCGTTGCCGGGGAGTTTGAAATTAGCTACTCTGTTTGTGTTGTGCAGGCTCTTCTCTTGAATACGGATAAGTAAAAGCACAAACAACCTCTTTCCTTTTGATCCTGAAATTGAAAGAACAATTCATAAAAATAGGAAGGAGTTTGAAGCTAGATACAGAACAAAGAGAGAGTTGGACATTCTAGTTCAACCACAGCCAACAGTGATGGTAGGTAATCAATAACGCCCGGTGATAGAAGCAGCAAGGCCAAATCTTGCTAATATGACTCAAGCTATAGTGAAGCCTGAAATCACCGGTCACTTTGAGCTTAATAGTACATGGTGCAGCTGATACAGTCAACTGGGCAATATGTTGGTCTATCTCATGAAGACCCACAAAGGCACATTCAAAATTTTTTGGAAATAACGGATACCTACAACTATCCAAATGTTTCCAAGGATTATGTGAGGCTGACCTTATTTCCTTTTTCATTGTTGGGGGAGGATAGAGAATGGTTGCAAAAGGAGCCCACTAATTCAATTCATAATTGGGATGATTTGACAAAGAAATTCCTAATCAAGTTTTTCCCCACCAAAAAGACAAAGTTTTTGCGAAGTCAGATTCTTGGGTTTCAACAACAAAATGGTGAAACTCTTCGCCAAGCTTGGGAAAGATACAAGAAACTACTTCGAGATTGTCCTCATCATTGTCAAACTGATGAAGTATTGGGCTATAATTTTGTTGATGGATTAGACGAGACTTCCAAGATGAATCTTGATTCAGCTTGTGGAGGTAGTTGCATGGCAAAACCATATAGTGAAATACAACTTCTGCTGAATAACTTTACTGCTAATGATCATAATTGGCAAGGTGAAGGAGAACCAAGACAAGCAATGAAACAGAAAGCAGGGTTACTTGAACTTGATGACATTTTCGCCATGAGAGCAGATATAGCAAAATTGGCAAATCAAATGACCAGAATGACAATGGGACCGAAACAACAAATGCAGCAGGTTCAACAAATGTCATTTTGTTGTGAAATTTGTGGTGACAGTCACACGAGTGACATGTGCCCCGTGAATCCTGAATCTATTTATTATGTGGGGCAACAAAGCAGAGGTCCGATGAACCAACAAACCCAATATGGGAACACTTACAACCCAAATTGGAGGAATCATCCTAATTTCTCTTGGGGTGGGAATCAACCAAATCAGAATCAATTTAGACCCCAAGGAAATTTTAATCAACCTCAAAGGCTGCCGCATCAAGTAGAAGAAAGTACAAATGATTTGTTAAAGAAATTGTTACAAGACAATCAACAACTCGGAACGGACTTTAGGAATCTTGAAAGGCAAATGGGACAGCTGGCTGCAAATCAAAATACAAGACCTGCAGGTGCTCTTCCAGGTGATACCGAAAAAAATCCTCAAGTGAGTGCAATTACACTTAGAACAGGAAGGGAGTTAGAAGAAGTTCCATCAAAGAAAAAGAACAAGCAAATACCTGAAGGTGAATTAATTCCCAAAGCAACACAAGAGGAAAAGAAAGATGATACAATTTCAGCACCCGTGAACATTCCAAAACCACCACCACCTTTTCCACAAAGGCTGCAGAAAAAGAATGACGATTGCATGTTCAACAAATTTCTCACTATGTTGAATCAAATTCAATTGAATATTCCGTTGGTAGATGCGATTCGGGACATGCCAAAGTATGCCAAATACTTGAAAGATATTTTGGCTAACAAGAGGAGATTTACGGAATTTGAAACAGTTGCACTTGCTGAGGAGTGCACTTCAAGGGTTCAAATAAGCTTCCTCAAAAGCTTATAGATCCAGGCAGTTTTACTATACCGGTGAGAATTGGCAATGTTGATGTGGGCCATGCACTTTGTGATTTGGGAGCAAGCATAAATTTTATGCCATTGTCTTTGTACAAGAAATTGGGTTTTGGAGATCCAAAACCCACCACTGTGATGTTGCAACTAGCAGACAGATCCATAGCCTACCCAGAAGAAGTGATTGAAGATGTGCTGCTAAAAATTGGGAAATTTATTTTCCCAGTTGATTTCATTATCTTGGATTTTGAAGCCGATGAAAAAGTTCCTATTATATTGGGAAGACCTCTCTTGGCCACAGGTGATTCTATAATTAAAGTAAGAGAAGGAAAAATGATCACGAGAGTTGACAATGAGGAAGCTGTGTTTAATGTATATAAAGCTATTCAACTTCCTCGCCATTATGAAGAATTGTCT
>MU718424.1:111008-127238 GCA_026770625.1 Nicotiana glauca
GGCATCGGGTGAAAGATTTGCAATTAAGATAGAAATATACTTAATTGCCTTGTTTGGTCGAAAAATAGGAGTTGTAAATGCATTCTTGTAAATATTAATACCATAGACATATAGGTATTAATTTAACTTGAATAGGTGCATAAGAACTCCACAGATTCTTATGAGTATTATTAACTCTATAATCAATAACCCGGATAATCCAATAAATTAATCTTAAGCTAAGATAGTAGCATGATCTCTAGCAAGTCCATGACCCTGGAATATCTTTATCCAAATTGTTATCAAAATATTGTGTAGTTGTTGTAGTAATTTTGTGTTGAATTATTGTTTAATTATTAAGTAATTTGTAAATTGGTTCTATATATTTTGTGACAATTTAGCTTGAATTGATAATTGTTTGAGTCTACATCAGTCGAGAAGTTGATCACAATTCCTCATGAGAACGATACTTTACTTACTACTATATTACTTGTAGATCACGTACACTTGCGTGAGTGTTTTGGTCGCAACAAGAGAATTCCTATTTCAGGAGCCTAAAGTTGAAAGAATGAAGTAGGAGTGGAATTTTGAGTAAACGACCTTGGAATCGAGATCCTAAGATTCCAGCAGGTTCGTATGATGATTTCGGACTTGGGCGTATGCTTGGATCGGGGTTTTGGATAACCCGGGAGTGTTTTGGCGCCTATTGTGAAAGTTAGCATTTTAGAAGAAATTTCATAAGTTTGGTTTGAAGTGCATTTCAGTGTTATCGATGTCCATTTGGAATTCTGAGAATGAGAGTAGCTCCATATGGTAATTCTAGAGTTGGGAGCGCGATCGGAAGTGAATTCGGAGGTCCGTAGGTCATTTTGAAGCCAGTCGGCTAAAGATAGAAATTTGAAGGTTTTTGAGAAGTTTGACTGGAAGTGGACTTTTTGATATCGGGGTCGGAATCTGATTCCGGAAGTTAGAGTAGGTCNATGTTTTGGGATTGGTTGGTAATTTTGGTTGGGGTCTCGGGGGCCTCGGGTGGATTTCGGGTGGCTAACGGATCAAAAAAATGGAATTTGGGAAGACTTGAGGTTGCTGCTTCTGTCATAACCGCATCTGCGGTTCTTAGACTGTAGATGCGGCCAAAATCTCGAAGAAGTGGAAGGGATCCAGGCCCAAGGAAAGCATAGAAGCGGCCCCCAGACCATAGAAGCGGTCAGCTTCCTCTTTGCCAAAGCCGCAGAAGCGGCCAAAAATCGCAGAACCGACATCCGCAAAAGCGGAAGTGCCTGGAGGCAGCAAGGGTGTTTTAAATCGCGATTTGTGTTCATTTCTCTCATTTTTCTTGGCTTGGGGGCGATTCTTGGAGGATTCAAGAGAGGAATTCATTCATCAATGATAAGGTAAGCTAATCCCACCTATTATGAGTTAAATACATTTATTATGTATATATTTTTGCATGTAAATGGGTAGAAAATTGAGGGTTTGGTAGAAAACCTAGAAAAATTATATTCTTGGAATTTAGCCACGAATTTGAGCATGAAATTAGGAGTAATTTATATATTTGAGCTAGTGAAGCTATGGGTAGTGTATATCTTCGAGAAATTTCAGAATCCGGGCATATGGGCTCGAGGGCATTTTGGTCATTTCACTAAGCGGAGTTGGGGATTTGTATAATTTGAATTGTTAACAAGTATTCGAGTATATTCTCATTAGTTTGCTATTATTTGGCTGGTTTCGGAACATTTGGCAATGATTCGAGTCGTCGGGAATGCTTGGAGGCCGTTTATGGATCTTCGGAGCGAGGTGAGTCTTCTTTCTTATCTTGTGAGGGGGAATTTACCCCCACGGGTGAATTAAATTGGTTATGTGCTCCTAGTTGTGGGGGCTACGTACGCACGAGGTGACGAGAGTCCGTGCGTAGCTACTATTATGCTATTGTCCGGGTAGTCTAGGACCCAAAAGCATGTTATATTTGGATTATTTGTGAACTCATTAATGACTTGAATTGCTCAAATCATTAAATTAATAAATGGATTTCTAAAAAGACTTAAGCTTCATTTTCTCACATTATTAAAGAGAATTGGCCTTCTTGGATAATTACTCCTTGATTGACTTCTTGACTGACTGACTGTCTTTGTGTGTTTATTTTGGAACGGGACGAACACCTCGGCAGATTAATAGATACATCTTTAGGCGCGTTGTTGACCCTCGGCAAGTGCACATTTATTTCTTTTGGATCGGGTCGTCGCCTCGGTGTGATTTGCGCATGCTTGTGTTGCTACCTGAACTTAATTAAGTTATCATTGCCCTTTTTGGCTTAAAAATATTTGGATTATATTTAAAGAGAAATTTTGAAAATTTTCCTATGAAAGAATTACGTGTTTACTTGTTTCCTCTATCTGGATTAGAATCATGTTTATAAAATAAATCCACTGTTCAATTAATATTAAGGACGAATCATTATTGGACCATTAGAGAGTGTCAAGTTGACCATCTCGTCTTTACCCCTTTGGGATTAGGCGGGATACTCACTGAGTACACGTTGATTACGTACTCATACTACACTTCTGTGTATTTTTATTGCACAGGTATATATATACCTCTAGCACCCTACGGGGCGTAGCAGCGTGGATGATTTTTGGGACTAGGTGAGTTGCATTGTTCGAGGCGACTCACAGCTAGTGTAGTTCCTTTCAGCATTTTGTATCTTATTCCCTGTCTACTGTATTTCGGACATGTGTTGTATTTTATTTTGGAAAATTACCAGCTATGTCCATTTATAAGTAGCTCATTACAAAAATTGGCCAATTGATAAAATATTACTAATATTAGCCAAATTAGCCAATTAGCTATTTGTAGCAAAAAATATCAAATTTTTGTTTTGTTTCGAGTGGGTGTTATTAGAATAGATTGGGCACAACCTAAGGAGCTTGAATCTCAGTTTTGGGATGATTTGGTAAAGTTTTGAGGTGGTTTGAATTGAAAATTCGAAGTAAAAGCTGAACATGAAAAAAAAATGATAGGTGTATCATACTCTGTATCATTTGTGTATCACATATGTATCATATTTGTATCAATGGTGTATCACGTGTGTATCCCTGTATACCTGTGTGTGTGATACATGCGTGATACATGTTTTATACATGTGTCGCAGAAGACTTTTTTGAACTCGATTTAATTACGAATTTTGATACAAAACCAGTCCAAATCACCTCCAATCTTCCTCAAATTTTGTATATTGACTTATCTATATATTTTTAATGAATTTCAACTATACCCATTGAAAAAGTTCCTTTTTTGTTTAGATTTTTGGAATATTGTATAGATTTTTGTATTTCATCACCTTATTTGCTACCCCGTCCATGAAATTTCCTTTCCGTCTTGTATCTAATGTTGCTAATCACGCTTAAAAATATGAAAGGTGATTTTTGCATGTGATTCTTTGAGAGAAAGAACCCTATTATTTAGTTTTTCAATTTTTGTTGGCTAGTTTTGGTAAGTCTATGACTAATGGATAGAGGTTGGTAAGTTGAGATTTATATGGGACATTTATGTAAGTTTTTCTTTTATTTTCCTTATCAGTAGTTGCTCATGCACTGGTAACACCGGGTATTGGGATGGTTTTTTGAAAGATTTGTACAAATCGTTTATTATTTAATTTGAATTGAAGAAGAGATTGTTTTTAATTATGAAATTTGGAAGGATAAATCCTAGATTTTTAAAAATATTAAAATAGGATTTTTTATTGATAATTTAGTTGGCTTTCCTGACAGAGGTGTCCGACGCCACCACGACCCTTAGTGGATTTTGGGTCGTGACTATTTTTATTTAACACATCTCGAGTTTTTTTATTATTCTTTTTTCGAATTAAATTTGAAACCATCAGCAAACAAGGAAAACCATCAACTCGTGTAATAATTGTACAAAAACTTCTAAGAATGATTGAGATAATTTGGTAATATCAAGGATATAAATAAATTAAAATTTCAACGGATGTAAATATATATATATATATATATACAATTTCGGGTAGTATATTGGATGTTTCGAACATTTTTGCTTACTTGTTTTATATAATTCATGTATTTTTAATCATGTAGGACAAATATGCATGTAATTATAGTATCTAATAAATATGTTGATGTTCCTAAATTTAGTTTCAAGATAAATACTAGTGGATTCCAGTTGTAGTTTGAGACTAAAAGAATTAGTCTTTTCGTTTTTAACCCTTCTCTTATGAAAGAAATTTGGAGTTTGAATATAACTAAAAAAAACTAAGAAAAGAGAAAGATGGATTATAATGACACTAACATGCTTCAAGATTTGGTCACTAAGAGCATTTTTTTAGTAAGAGACCAACATGAATTCTAACTACAACATTCTAAACAACCGGAGCATTATATGGAAAGAATTTTCCATAAACTTATTCAAGATTTACACGATTGAAGGTAAAAAGGAATGTCTAATACAGAAAAATCAACAATTAGAACATCATTTAAACAAGTCATTGATTAGCTAAATACTTGTACACGCTTGATACTTAAAAGGGAACCAGATTATACACAAATATAATACTTTCAAGGTGTAAAATACTCTAAAGGGATTCAAAATATTTTTTTTCCATCCATTCTTGACCCAAAGGTAGTACAACGGTTGAGAAAATTTTCTGATCAATAGAAATAAAATATTAGCAAATGAGGGGCTGAATTTCAGCAACAAACAACAATATAACATCATCCAAACAACAGTAAATCCGTGTTAAAACAACCCGAAAACTTAGAAAAGAAACCCAAAAATGAACTCTAAAGAAGCCTTATACTTTTCTAAAAGTTTGCCCTATAAGATTCACTCCTAAAGCTCATCATTTCACCTTACTTTTCATGTGTTCAATTGCTGATTTTTTTGTTTTATGTTTTTGTGTATTTTTGCAATTCTAAAAAATGTGTATGAAAATGTGATGGAATCCTCAATAATGAAGAAAGGGCAGCCCTTAAATAGGCAAAGAAAAGACAACTTTTTGGACAGATTTTGGTTCACCAAAAATCTGTCCAAAAGGGGTTGAATTTGTGTTCTAAAGGCTTGTCCAAAAGGTGGAAGGATAACTTGCAATCTGCTATGACAGGAGCCAAAGAGTCACTTCAGCCACCTTACTAAAAGCAAGCTACTAGTACCCTAGTTTATGACAAAAGGATCTCAATTTCATATTTTAACAACACCAATATCACCCTATTGATTCAAATCAAACTAAAATAGAAAAACACATAACTAGACTTAGAAATATGAACTATAAATCAACTAAGGGAAACTCAGAATCTAATAACTAAAAATCAAACAAAAAAAGTATATTATCCAGAGTAACTAATTGAAACCATCAGCTTAATATATCACATACCAACTAATTGTTTCATTATAACAGCTATGACTAAACAACATACTTGAATAAACAGAAACTCAATACATTAACTACTAAATGGCCCTAATGACCAAGAGACAAACAACTGTTAATCAAACTAATAAATAAGTGATTACACGAGATTACTACGAACATAGACGAAATAACAACTTTTATACTATAATAAAAACTAAAATCAATCAGTAGGAAACAACAAGAATAACCAAAGGAAAGAAAGAAGAAAAGAAAAAAAATAAAGAAATAAAAATCAGAAAAAAGGGGAAAATATTGGGGGTTGAGTTTACCTAATTTTAGGGACATTTGAGGCTGAAACGAGCGACGAAACAATACCGGAACCATCAAATAGCGGTTGTCCGACACCGAGACGCGTGTTTCTTTCAGGCAGACCCAAAAATAAATGAGTTTTAGCGTCTTGCAAAAAAAAAAAAAAAACGGGCGTCTTTGAGTCAAAAATTGAACTGAAATGGAAACGCGGTAGCTGGGTGCTACGGCAATGGTGGGTTGATTCTCACCATCCGGCGGTGGGGGACGGCGGCATTTATGGGTGAAATTAAAGGGAAAGTGTAGGTATCGTAGAGCTCTATCCATTCATGTATGTGTTGTAGGGTGATGGCGACCGGAGCTTCAAGAATTTGGGCAAACAAAGTATCCTCTAAGGTTTCCAAGATCTAAAAATCGTGGAGTTTGAGTGGGTTTTGAGGGATTTAGGTTGGAAATTTGGAAACAGGAGGTTGAGGGGAGTAGGGAGTGAAATTTTTGTGGTGTTTGGACGACATCTGCAGCCGGCGGAGCCGCCGCGGAGAGAAGCGGAGGGACAAAGAGACGTGAGAGTGATGAGAGAGTGAAGAGAGAGGAAGAAGAAATGAAAACAGGGAAAAAATGGGGGCATTTTTCGGCCCTTTTAGGCTTTACATACTTGGAGTGGGGGATAAATAATGACCATTGGATCATGAGGGAATGCATGGGTGAGATTGAGTCTTTGTCACTAAAACCAAAATGACGTAGTTTCAAGATAAAAATACATCGTTTTGAGATCTTTCTTGGTCAACCACCTAATGGACTGGGTATGGCCGAATTGGGCTCAAATTTTGGGCCAATTTTAGCACAATTTTAATTAAAATATGCTAGCCCAATCCCTTTTCCCTCTAGTGAATTAATTAAACTAAAAGTCTAATTCTAAAATTTCCAACACACACAAAAATAATTATTCTAAACTACAATATAAAAGAAAGAACAAAAATTAGGCATTTACAGGAAGATATGTAAATACTGAAAAGGCAGTTATACAAATTAAGAGAGAAGTGATAGAAAGGATAGAATTACTTCAACCATCAAAGAAAGCGCAGAAATGTTTAGACAGATTAGTTGTAATTAAGTTCTTTTCTGTTTGTTCGAGGCCTAATATTTTGAGATCAGATAATTAAGTGCTCTATAAGTGTAATTGTTTGCTGAGGTTAATGGTAATTTCACATTGTTACAAAAAAAATTAAATAAAATTAATATAATATATATTTACCTCGGTATATGGTGTAATTATTCATGAAGCCCTTATACTGGGGTAGATCCGCCGCTGATTATAACATATTATAAGTTAAATGCTAATGTATTTGCTTTTTCTTTCCACATTCGATATCCTACTTCCCGCTAGAAAACTTGTTATTGAATTTACTCTAGCTAGCTATGTCAACTTTATTGCATTAACATGATATCTTTTTGTGGACAAAGTTCTTGGATTAATAGTAAGACTAGGTCTTAGTTCAGTATTATTGGTAATCTTACTTGATTATTCATACACGTAATAAATCTAGTGTAATTCCACGTGAGGTCTAGAGACCCGCGAATGAATGCAAGTTATAAAAAGGGTTCCTCTTAATCACTTGTTAAAAGACTTTATTGTTTAATATCTATATATATTCTAACAAATAAATAATAAATTATTGTGTATAATTTTTTTGACTTCTCACAAAAAGCAAGTCAATTATTTGCTATTCCAGTATATCTTTGAGTAGCAACCATACCCATATGACCTCATAACTAGTGCCAAAATATCGAAGAGAAACTTCTGTGGGTGGACCACCTCACTTTAAAAGAATGCAGAAATCATTCAATTTTTTCTGGATATCCTCGATGCTCTCTCAATTTCTTCTCCTTTCGTTTTCTTAGTCCTTTAATTTTCTCAGAGAAAGACGAAACAAAAATCCAAGAATTCGTGCATGTTTGTTTTGGCATATGACAGTAAGGGTTTTCTCTTTTTGGTGCAATCTACAAAATGGCCAGAGCAGGAGGACCATGTGTGTTACGCTGAGTAGTGAGTGCAGCCAGTGAACATCGTACAGTGGTCCATATGCTCCAATTCTTTGAGGCTCCGAAACCTATATGCCAACTTTTTAGACTCAAAATACATTTTTACTGTGTGAAAAAAAAAGATACTTTTTTTATATATAATGGGTATAATACCGCACTATAGTTTAACGGTGTTTCTGCTCACCAATTACTCTCCGGAATTTAAACTATAGCGCGGTGTAATACCGCGTTATACCTGTTTGTGAGCCCACCAATTAGTTTCCGGAATTTAACTGACATAACTGTAATATATATATATATATATATATATATATATATATATATATATATATATATATATATATATATATATATATATATATCGCGCTATACCTGTTTGTGGGCCTACCAATAAGTCTCCTGCGGTTAACTGACATAGCAATAATTCAAATGGGTGTAGCGCGGTGTAATACCGTGCTATACTTAAAAAAAATTCCAGACCCTCGAGCTAGGCATTGCCTTATTTATTCATAAATTCATTCATAAAATGTTCTAACTTCCGTTCAAACTTTTCTTCTTGTTATCAAGCTTTATATAATGTCTGAAGAGCCAAAAATAAGGGTTCCATTATATGGCTCGGGGAGGGGGGGGAGGGGGTGGTGAGGTTGTAGCGGAGAATAACTCTGTGAGGTATAGTTTATCTCCACACGTCATGTTAAATTGCCGCTTACAATGGAGTACGATAAATTGGTATCATTGTTACGTAAAAAAAATGAGTGTGAGAAAACGTTCGATGAAAATTAAAGTAACCGGTAGATATCCGTATTCTATGACTCCACAGGGTTTTGTATTTTATTCTGAGTTTAACATCGAAGATGATGAAACTCTTAGAGATTTTTTGCGGATTTCGGATGAATACAGGTAATTTATTGTGATAAAATTATTGGAAATGTACGTCAAGATTGAAGACGTTCCCAATAATGACGTTCCCAATAGTAGGGATAACCCCTAGTCATCGGGTAGTTATTCTGGAGCCGTTTTTGCCGGACAGATTCTGAATGAAAGAGTTTGCCTTGATTTAAACTTACCACCACTGACGAATGAGCAACGATGAAATAATTTCGCTCATACTTTACATAATCCACAAGACGACTGGTAAACTGTAATTTTTCTACGCTTTAACGATGTTTATTTTTTGTTGAATTGGATTTGTATTAACACTCATATTTTTCACAGGTGGTACCGTCCGAATATAAATTTTACAAGTTGTGAGAATATGCGTAGTTCTGGCGATTTGGATCAGAGTGGTCCATCCGGGAGTCATCACCAATAAGAAAATGTCCATCATGGTATGTCAACACAATATGACTTGAAAGTGTTGTGATATAGATATATGTAAAGTATTTATCAATTTGAGTAGCTTATCATTTTATTCTTTTTGTGCAGTGAATACGAGCAACTTGATGCTCCTGACCTCACTCAGTTGCCCGTAGACGACGTACTTACTCGTGATTTGGCAGAAGCGCAGTGTCAGGAAGATAATAGTGATTATGACAACAATACCGATGAGTCTAGAGATGACACACCCTTCACCGACAAGGGTGATAATGAGGAGGAAGTGAATGTCGAACCTGAGCTAACGAGGGAGCATGCTCCTCCATCTCCCATTAGACCAAGAGTGTACGAGTCCCACGTGCCGTTTCATGAGCGGAATATTCCCTACCTTAGTAATTTGCCAAGTATGCCGGATGTTGATGCCCTCACAAGGGATCTTGATGAAGTTCGGTCATCAATGTGGGATGAGTATAGACCAACGGTGCTGGCAAAGGGCATGTATTTTCCCGATAAAGCTTGCCTAATCAGGGCTGTAAAAATCTACAGCGTAAAAGAGTATCGTGAGATGATGGTAAGGGAGTCAACTTCGGAGGTATAAACAGTTGTATGCCATAGAGACTTTATGGGTTGTAACTAGATGTTGCATGCGGGCAAGAAGAAATCAGGGTTGTGAAAAGTGAGTAAATATATTAGCACCCACAGATGTGAAATGGACACATTCAATGAGAATCACTTCAACTTGGATGTAGACTTGATTTCTATCTTCTTGATTCCGTACTTGGAAGTATCCATTAGTTTCATGATCAAAGAGTGTATTACAGCCGTCCACCAGGAATATGAGTGTACTATAACCAAAAGTAAGGCATATCTCGGGCGCAAACGTGCATTTAAAATTATTTATGGTGACTAGGATAAGTCATTTTCATCTCTACCCAAGTACATGGCCGCACTGAAACACTTTAACCCCAGGATTATTATTGAACGAAGGCATGAGCGTAGTCTGGGAATATTGGAATATATTTTTAACTATGTGTTTTGGTCATTTAAACCAGCAATTGATGGTTTAGTGCATTGTTGTCTGGTAATTTCCATAGACGGTGCTCATGTCTATGGAAAGTATGAATTAAGCTTTTGATCGCAGTTGCAGTAGATGCCAATGGACAAATATTTTCACTAGCTTTTGCTATTTGTACCAATGAAAGCAAAGAGACGTGGACGCTTTTTTTAAACCACTTGAAGAAGTACGTTGTCAAACAGCATTCAGGTATTTATCTAATATCTGATCGGCATGGTGGTATTTTAAGTTTTGTACGGTATTTACCTGAATGGTAGGACCTTATGCATTCCACAATTACTGTGTGAGGCACCTGAAGGCCAATTTCCAGAAGAAATATCCCGATAAAACTTTGTATGATTTAACGTGGATGGCTGCAACTGAGCACCAGCAGTGCAAATTCACGAGGCACATGGAAGTGAACTGGAAGTTAGATGAAAGAGCCTATACTTGGCTGATGGGACATGAGCTTCACAAGTGGACCTTGCATGCTGATGGGGACAGACGATGTGGAGCCCTAAATACAAATGTGTCAGAGTCATTAAACGGCTTATTGAAGTCTGCACGTGGATTGCTTATCACTGCCATGGTCCGGATGACATTCAAACAGATTGCGAAGATGTATGTTGAAAGGCATAGAGATGCATCGAAATTGATGGATGAGGGTGTTCAATTTATGCCAATACCGATGAGAAGATTTGAAAATACAGGAGGCGAGCACATTAGCATTCATTTTTACAGTATGATCACGACCGGGGTATTTTTGAAGTTCGCATCGCTATTCGCGAACACCTGGGGAATAATCTACAAACCGTGAATGAAGCCAGCAGGTTGTGTTCATGTGGGGAAATGGACCATCTACCACATCTCGTGCGCACATGCCATGAAGTGCTTTCAACAAGTTGGTTTAGGGGAAACCAACTATGTTGATAGGCAGTACAGTGTTGCTGCATACATAAATACATATAGTGGGCAGTTGCAGCCATTGGGTGCTGAGCATTACCGCCGGAACCATTTCAAATGTTGTGTAACAAGGACTATTTGCGCAAGCTGCAAGTGCAAAAAAGAACGCACATACGGAACCAAATGGATATTGGTGATACAGTTTATGCACGTAAATATGGCATATACTCGCAAACAGGACACGACCGTCGTAAATGTTCTTCAGCTGGTCTGGTGGCGGTGGTAATTCAACTCCTGGTGCAAGTTCATCTAATGTACCCAACTATCAAGGATACACCTAGTGTTTTATTTTCGTAATGTTTTCTGTAACTTCTGTACTTATTTATGTTTCAATATCTATAAAATAAAATTATGTTCCACAGTCTTGTTACATCTTATTTTTTAACATGACCTTATATGATAGGTCCAATATTCAACTTATTGGTGTTAGTAAAGAAGACCAATCTGAAGATTAAAATTTCATAACATAATATTCGAAGAGATAAAAGCACAACAACCATAACTAAAGCAACATACATAAAAATAAAAGATAATAAAGGATACATCAAGACAGTGATGTTTCGTTTCATAAATATCAATATGTATACTATGGTTAAATACTACATTGTGTGTGTTGTCTTGTCGGTCTGAAAATCTAACCGACTGCGAAAAAGCTATTTTATTTCAAAAAAAGTGAAAATGTATAGCGCGGTACAATATTACGTTTTGTGTGTTGTCTCGTCGGTCTGAAAAGGCTGATGGACTGCGAAAAAGCTGTTTTGTTTCAGAAAAAGTGAATATGTATAGCGTAGTACAATACTACATTTTCTATGTTGTCTTATCAGTCTGAAAAGCTGACTAACTACAAAAACGTTCTTTCATTTCAGAAAAAGTGAATATGTAAAGCGTGGTACAATACTAGGTTTTTTGTGTTGTCTTGTCGGTCTAAAAAGCTGACCGACTGCAAAAAAGTTGTTTCATTTCAAAAAAATTAAATATGTGTAGCGCGGTACAATACTACATTTTGTGTGTTGTTTTGCATAGAAATAACGGGCGCATTCCAGTTATTTTATGTGCTTAATAACAACCAACTGCAAATATTTCCATAAAAGCAAGGTTTTTCTTTAAGCTTTCACAAATGTCTGAACCCTTTATGTGCCAAGGTGCGAGTGCGGGGAAAACTGCATGACGTTAGACTGTTGGGCTGATGGTGAAACTGGACGCCGCCACTGAGCATGTATAAATAAGTTTTATAGGGTTCCCAATGAACCTGTTTGCAATTTTGATGTCACGACACAAAATTCACTAAGGGTCGTGGTGGCGCCGGACACCACTGTCAGGCAAGCCAACCGAAATACTCAATTAAACTCCCATTTTTGTATTGTCAAAATCATTTTTTTTTACACATTAAATAACAAATAATAAAATTTACGGAAACAACCGCGAAATCTCTAACAAACTCAATATTTAATAATCCAAAAATCCTCCCAGAACCCAGTGTCACAAGTGCATGAGCATCTACTGACAAGGAAATAAAATACAACATCCGTCTGGAATACAGTGGACCGGAAGTAAATACAGTATACTGGAAGGGACTATACTAGCTGTGACCGTCTCGAGTAATGCAGCTCATCTAGTCCTAGAATCATATGTGCTGTTACGCCCAGTAGGCCGCTAGAGTTACATATACATGTGCAACAAAAATGCACAGAAGTGTAGTATGAGTACGTAAACAACGTGTACTCAATGAGTATCCCATCTAATCTTGAAGAAGTAGAGACGAGATGGTCGACTTCGACACTTACTAGTGGTCCAATAATGAGACCAATAATACATTAAATGGTAGATTTCTATAAACATGATTTTATTCCAATAGAAGTAAACAAGTAAACAATTATTTCTTTTATAGGAAATTTCCAAAATTCCTCTTTCTTTATTATCCAAATATTCTCAAGCCATGAAGAGGCATCAACAACTTGCAATACAAGCATGCACAAATAATGCCGAGGTCGACGGTCCGCTCCAACAGAAATGTAAACTGTGCATTGCTGAGGGTCGAACGGTACAAACCATAGATGCATCTATTTAATCTGCCGAGGCGTTCGGCCCGCTCCAAAATTTAAACACACACAGACAGTCAATCAAGAGTCCACACGGATTAATTATCCAAAGAAAGTCAATCCTCTTTTAACCATTTAAGAAATATGAAGTTTAATCCTTTTAGAAAGTTATTTACTAATTCAATGTGATTTAAGAAATTTAAGTTGTCAATAAGTTTACGATTAATTCAAGTATAGAATGCTTTTGGGTCCTAGACTACTCGGACAATAGCATAACAGTAGCTACGTACGAACTCTCGTCACCTCGTGCATACGAAGCCCCCACAAATAGGAGCACATAACCAAATAACTCACATATGGGGATAATTCCCTCTTAGTTAGAAAGGAAACTCACCTCGCTCCGGAGATCTATAACCGGCATTCCAAACTCTTCCGAAGACTCCAATCGATGCACAAAGATCCAATGCTAGCCAATAATAATACAAATCCATTAATATATACTTAATTACTCCTAATGATCCATTTCATAGCAATTCCTAACCCCGATCGAAAAGTTGACGAAAACGCCCTCGGGCCCACATGCCCGAAATTCGAAATTTTTCGACGATAAGGTTTACCCATAGCCTCACGAACTCAAATATATAATTTACTCTCAATTTCATACCCCAAAATCATGGTCAAAATCCAAGAATATCAAATTTCTAGGTTTTCTACCAAAACCTCAAATTTATATTAATTTCAATGCTCAAATCCATACATACTTGATGTATTTAACTCAAAATAGGTGGGGATAACTTACCTTATCATTGATGATGAAAATCCTCTCTTGAAACCCTCCAAGAATCACTCAAGCTAAGAAACTATGAGAGAAAATGACCAAAATCCGATTTTTAAAACAATTCTCTACCTCCAGCATTTTTCGCTTCTGCGGAAGAATTTCCGCTTCCGCGGACCCGCTTTTGCGGACCATCTGCTGCTTATGCGGCTTCCACTAGGCTGCCCTTTTTCGCTTCTGCGTTCCGCTTTCCGCAGATGCGGTCCCGCTTATGCAGAACACTGACCGCATCTGCAGCCACGAGCCCCTGACAAAATCTGCTTCTGCGCTCCTCCTTCCGCAGGTGCGGTCCCGCTTCCGCAGAAATATGACCGCATCTGCGGTCCCAACTCCCTTCACCTCCAACCACTTCTGCGGTTCCCTTTTCCGCTTATGCGGGGCCATTTCTACGGTTAACCCACCACAGAAGCGATTATACCAGCAACCAGACCCTTCAGCCATATTAAATTCCAAATTTCAATTCGTTAATCACCCGAAATCCACCCGAGGCCCCCTAGGACCTCAACCAAACATACCAACCAATACCAAAATACATTACGGACTTGCTCGAGGCCTTAAATCACATCAAACAGCCCTAAAATCATGAATCAACCTCCAATCCAAGCTTTATGAACTTTAGAACTTCCAACTTCTACTTTCGATGCTTAAACCTATCAAATCACGTCCGATTGACCTCAAATTTTTTACACAAGTCATATTTGACATTATGAACCTACTCCAGCTTTCATAATGGTATTCTAACCCTGATATCAAAAAGTCCACTTCCGATCAAACTTCTCAAAAACCTTCAAATTCCTATCTTTTAGCCAAATGGCTTTAAATGACCTACAGACCCCCGAATTCACTTTCGATCGCGCTCCCAACTCTAGAATCACCTTACGAAGCTATTCACAGATTGGAATCCCAAACAGACATCGATAACGCTGAAATTCACTTCAACCCAAACTTATGAAATTTCTTTCAAAATGCTAACTTTCACAATAGTCGCCAAAATGCTCCTGGGTTATCCTAAACCTGATTCGGGCATACATCCAAGTCTGAAATCATCATACGAACGTAGTGGAACTTTCAGATCCTGATTCTGAGGTCATTTACTCAAAATTCCAATCCTAGTTAATTCTTTCAACTTTAAGCTTCTAAAATGAGAATTCTCTTTCCAAATCGACTCTGAACTTCCCGAAACTTAATTCCGACCATACGTACAAGTCATAATACTTGAAATGAAGATGCTCATGGCCTCAAACCATTGAACGATGTGCTAGAGCTCAAAAAAACTGGTCGGGTCGTTACATTTGAGATATGGATTGATGAACCCTGTCAGCATGAATACTACAAAGAAAAGTTGTAACATCTTCATTGTTTGTGTTTGAAGCAGTGGGAAAGAGAGCAACAATCCAAACGAGAAGTTACAGAGTTGAAGAAGAAACTCAAAGAGGTGGAAGAAGAAAAAAATAAGCTGGAAGACAAATTTAATTGGCCGGAGCAGAGAATACTAGGCGGTCATAACTAAATAATGACATGTACATGTTGAGCGTAGTAGTGTATCTTTATGTTCCCGTGTCATGTGTTTTCATTAGTTGTACTGAATTTAAGTTATGTTGAGTTTGTGTTTGTGTTGTAGTGTTAAAATAAATAAGAAATGTGGTACTATGTAAGCATAATAAAATTTGTTGTTATTATTTACATAATGTATTATTTACATAAAATACAAAAAAAAAAATCAATGTGTCCTACAGCCTGTGTGCTTCAATGCAGCCTCTGACCTGAGGCGCATCCCCTGCCCATCGGGTACACTATCAGGATCATCCTCATCACATCATTTGTTTATATAAGGATGCGTTGTAGCATGATCGTCAGTAGTGCTGGTAAGATCGGTAGAAGCGGCTGTCGGTCCGTCAACAACCTAAAAAATAATTAGTAAGCTTAGTATATGAAAATATATATTAGTAATGTATGTGTTAAGTCAAAAATATTTTTTCTTACCAGGGTCTCGTCGGGCTCCTGAATATAAGCATCTGTGGTGTCCTCAGCATCGCATAAAGTGGCCTCCGTGACGGGCTGGTGTTACACCTCCTTTTTTCGAAGAAAGCTTTATCGGCCTTTACTACACCCCTGGAAGAGATATAGTAATAAAGGAATTTTTCCAATTTAAGGACAATCGAAACGAGATTCGTTTTTATTTAAAAACCAGAGTCGCCACTTGGGAGATTTATGGTGTCCCAAGTCACCATTTTGAATCCCGAATCGAGGAAGGGTTTGACTCTATTTAACAGTCGCGAACCAGAAATCCGAGTAAGGAATTCTGTTAACCCGGGAGAAGGTATTAGGCATTCCC
>MU718425.1:3257-19203 GCA_026770625.1 Nicotiana glauca
GAAACTGCTTCTGCTTCTTCCCAAAAGCACTTTTTTTCCTAAATAAGCTTGGCCAAACACCTCAAGTTAGGGAAAAAAAGTGCTTTTGGGAAAAAAAGCACTTCTTGTCTCCTGAGAAGCTTGGCCAAACAGGCTATAAGTTGAAAACCAATCTTAGTATGCGAGAGATAATGCTTTTCTTCCATATGTGGCACTAGTTATACTGTGTGACGATCCAAAGGGTCATCACTTGTTTTCTTAGTAACTCTGAGCTTCCGAGGCCTTGAAAACCTCACTTTTAGTTGCTTCGATTTGCGTGCGCAGTCCAGGCGCACAACCGGAAAGTTTTTATGTTGAAATATATGAATTATGTGAAAAATTTGAAGAATTTTGATATTAATATGATTAAAGTAGACTTTGGTCAATATTTTTGGTAACCCGGACCTGTGATTTGACGGTCTCGGAAGGTCCGTAGAAAGATATGGGACTTGGGCGTATGCCCGAAATCGAATTCCGAGGTCCCAGGCCCGAGAAATGAATTTTTCCGTGAAATTGTTTTCTGAAAATATTTAAGGAAAATAAAATAAAATTTGATCAAAAAGTAATAGTATCGGGCTCGTATTTTGGTTCCGATGCCCGGTACAGGTCATATTGTTGTTTAAGCGCTTCCTGTAAAGTTTGGTTGAAAACAGACGTCGTTTGACGTGTTTCGGCCTTAAATTGGAAAATTTGGAAGTTTATGAAATTTGAAAGATTTCTTGGATTTAAGGCTCAATTCATTGATTTTGATGTTATTTTGGCGATTTGATCGCTCGAGCAAGTTCGTATGATATTTTTGAGTAAGTGTGCATATTTGTTTTGGAGCCCCGAGGGCTCGGGTGAGTTTCAGATATGTATCGGGTGGTTTTGGACTTAGAAAAATTGCAGAAAATCTGCAGCAGGCATTCCTTCATTGCGTTCGCGTCCCTCTGGTCGCGTTCGCGATGCTCTCCTTCCCCCCTTCTTCGCGTTCGAGATCCACACTTTGCATTCGCGATCCACACTTCGTGTTCGCGTACACCAAACCCCGGACCCCAGCCATTTACTCTACGCGTTCGCGTGGAGGCTCCCGCGTTCGCGGAGCCTGGCCTGCCCATTCTACGCGTTCTCGTAAGGCTCACGCGTTCGCATAGGCCAATTGTGAAGCCCCAGATTTTTCTCTTCGCATTCGCAGTGGCCCTTCGCGAAGGCGATGCCTGCCCGTTTTCCTTCATCGCGAACACGACCGGGGTGTCGCGAACGCGATGAACAATTTTTCTGCCCCAGTGATTTAAGTTCTAAAACATAACAGAAACGGGATAAAAATCCCATTTCTCAAACTCTCTCTTCTCCACAGCTTTGGGGCGATCTTTGGAGCATTTCTTCACCAAAGTTCATTAGGTAAGTATTGTTTAGCTCGTCTTCCTCATTTTTCATCAACATCAATCAAATTCTTAGGCTTAAATATGTAAAAATAGGTAGAAAATTGGAGAATTGGGTAGAGTTAAGGTTTTCAAAGATTTGGTAATTTAGACCTCGTTTTGGGGTCGAACTTGAGAACAAATTATATATTCGGGCTCGGGAGTGAATGGGTGATCGAAATTTGATTCGAACCTCGTATTTTGACCACGTGGGCCCGGGGTCGATTTTTAGATTTTTGGGCAGAATGTTTTAGAAAATATATTTAGCCATTTGGATTAGTTTGTTAAGTATTATTGATGATATTAAATAAATTGTGTATAGATACGATTGAATTTGAGCCAAATTTGAAAGGAAAGACATTGCTTAAGGATTGAGTTGGCCATAAACCATCGAGGTAAGTGTTTGATCTATCATAGCTTGAGGGAATAGGAGTTGAGTATAATTGCTATTTGTTATGTGTTGTGTCCGACGTATAGGCATGGTGACGAGTATCTATACGTTGGGGGTCGAGCATGACTGTGGGTCTTAAATGAATTAGATTTCGAAATTCTTATGTGATTCTATGAAAGAATTAATTGTTGATCCTTGGCACCGAGTTATTATTTCTCTTGCCAATTATATATATTGAGAACTATGTTAAAAGTGAAATGGGAGCGGGTGGTACGCCTACCACATGATATGTAATGAAAATGGGAGTGAGTGGTATGCCTACCTTAAATTATATTGAAATGGGAGCGAGTGGTACGCCTACCACAGATTATATTGAAATGGGAGCGAGTGGTACACCTACCACAACTTATATTGATTATTGTTATTGGGCATAGTTGCCGGTGACATATTGTGCACTGTGTTGATAATGAAATGGGAGCGAGTGGTACGCCTACCACAAGATATTAATTGAAATGGAAGCGGGTGGTACGCCTACCACAAGATATGAAATGAAATGGGATCGGGTTGCACGGCTGCAACAAGATGAGTTGAACTTGAAAGTGATTTTTAATTCCATTACTCGTTTATTTCTGATATTATATTTTGTTGCCACCCCAGAGTATGTTTTCCCCTTCCCAATTATCACATGTTATTTCCTGTCATTTCTTGTTGTACATATATTTTGAACTGCACAGGTTTATGTGAGTGTCTGGTTCTAGCCTTGTCACTACTTCGCCGGAATAGGCCAAAAACTTACCAGCACATGGGGTCGGTTGTGCTGATTCTACACTCTGCGCTCTTTTGCGCAGATACAGGTTTCAGACAGCAGCAACATCAGTAGTGCGAGTGTTAGCATTCCGATTAGCGAGACACCGAGGTAGCCTTGCAGGCGTCCGCAGGACCCGGCGTCTCCTCTATCTTTAATAGTCTGTTATCTCATGTATTCGAGACAAACAATATTATATTTCTTTCAAACGGTTGTGTTTAGCATTCTTAGAAGTTCGTGCGTATTGTGACACCAGTTCTTGGGTAGTGATTTATATCTGGATTTCTGTATCGCATCTAGTAACATTTACTAAGTCTTCCGCTAAATTAATTTATTCCGCTGTAATCATATTATTATTGCTAAGTGTTTTAAAATGAGAATTGGTAAAAATGGAAAGATAAGTAAGAGTTGGCTTGCCTAGCTCCCACTAGTAGGCGCCATCACGACTCTCGATGATGGAAAATCCGGATCGTGACATACTGGTATGATGTTTGTGACAGAGTATGGTTTTTTCTCTCGAGACAACACAATGTAAGTTGTCTCAGTATCCTTTCAAAAAGTTCCGGTACAATATGCTGTTACTTGGTACACTAATCCAGAATTGTGAAATATGAATCATCATCTATATCTTAGCGATCAAGGAATACCGAGCGATGGAAAAAAAGTAGAAGGTGAAGACAATGTTTGAGCTCAGCTTACTCTTTGGTCTATTTGACAAGTACTATATTCTTTCCTCTCATGCCGAAGAATTAAGTCCTTGATGTCATGGATTGAGACTAGACAGTGTGTTCTATTTATTGCTTTCACTTAGCTGGATATATACTTATCATTTTGGGTACTGCCTTTTCTTCTGATTCCTTTTCCTTATCCTCCTTTGTGCGTGTAATTCATGTATCATAAGCAATGAAGCTTCTGCAATTTCCAACACATGTTTAGGTATAGCCATTGCAACATATTCGTGAACATTTAGACCGTCTTTAAAGATCAAATCAGTTGGTCTTATGCCTGTGAACAACTTAAGCACACCATGATACTCTTGCATTTTTATTAAAGGGTGTGAATGAGAAATGGAAGAGGCATCTTTTGGATTGCACCTTTCCATATCAACCTTCCTTCGTCTATAAATTTAGACGCTTGGCCTCATTTTTTCAAAGACATCAAAAATCTGAAATCTTCTCCCCTTTTTTCTACATTGT
Source organism: Nicotiana glauca (assembly GCA_026770625.1). Taxonomy (NCBI): domain Eukaryota; kingdom Viridiplantae; phylum Streptophyta; class Magnoliopsida; order Solanales; family Solanaceae; genus Nicotiana; species Nicotiana glauca. The sequence goes on from MU718425.1 coordinate 7,068, forward strand.
TGCATTATTTTCTAAAAGACATAAGTATCAAGTGTGATTTGCTCCGTTTGTTGAGTTCGCTGAAGTTCTGTGATTTGAAATGCCGCTAATACAAAATAGCTATTTTGTTCTATCCATATACCTTGGGTAACAGTGAGGAGATTAAATTCCTTAAGGACACACTGTGAATTTAGTAGGCTCGCAATTATTTTATGATTTGTTTATTAAACTAAGTTTGTGTTGGGTTTTTTAATGTATTTAATTAATATATATTAAATACTTAAAAGAGGATGAATGAGAAATGGAAGGAAATGAAAATTTTTGAGTGAAATTTTAAGTTTCCCCCCTTGGTAAATGGACATTGTCCCATATTGGAAGAGGAAGAGGTTTTTATGGGTATATAAGCAATTGCTCTTCTTCTAGCTCTTAAAGAGTTCAGAAGAAAGCAAGCCTCGCGCCGTCGTCGCTCGCTCGCTCGGCTTCGGCTTCGGTCAAATGATCGATTGATTGATTAACTTTTTGGACCAAATTTATTTGTTAATAGTAAAATATTAACAGAAATATTTAATAACAGAATATTAATATTAAATCCAATACCCTCTTCAATTTTTTCTCTTTATTGTTGAGTAAATGACCATTTATGTAATGCCATTTATGTTGTGGCCGTTTTGCAGAAACAACCATTCTGAAGAGTTGCACCTCTTCAGATTTCAGCCCAACTTTTGGCTATAAATACAACACTATTCTGCTCAGAATTTTACTTTCTCCTCCTTTCTTCTGCATATTTTAAATTCAAAGAAAGCAACAATAAGTGTGATTTGCTACTGAACTTTGTGTTCGCTGAAACACTGGGGTTTGAAGTACCACTACACCAGTGTGTAATTCGTTCTATCCTGGGAGGAAATAATCCATAACCTTAGGTACTAGGAGGGTATTAAATTCCATAAGGAAACACTGTGAATTCAGTGGGCTCGAATTGGTTTTCTGTCATTTCTATTTATATTTCCGGAATTATTTTACAAATACAGTATACTAACAAGCTTAAGAATTTAATATATTCTCTGTATTTGTACTTACTGTTTTTGGAGAGTAAAACTTGTGTGGTTTTGTACTCTATTAAAATCTACGTGATTTTAACATTTGTATCATTCTTTTACAGAAATGACTAATGAGAATGAGAACCAAGCTGTTCCAATGGTGACTGCAATGCTTCAACAAGCCGAACGACACCGACAACATTGGCATCGGCGGAGAATCCCAAAAAAATTTTCGGGATTAATTTCAAGCGCTGGCAGCAAAAGATGTTCTTCTATTTGACTACTCTAGGTCTCCAAAAGTTCATCAAGGAAGATGTTCCTGTGTTGTCCGATGAAACTCCAGAAACTGAACGCTTTCTCGTGATTGGGGCGTGGAAGCATTCAGATCTTTTGTGCAAGAATTATATTCTAAGCGGGCTGAAGGATGCTCTATATAATGTCTACAGTGGCGTGGAAACGTCAAAGGAACTGTGGACTGCGCTTGAAAAGAAATACAAAATCGAAGATGCCGGGTTGAAAAAGTCTGTTGCTGCAAAGTTTTTGGACTACAAAATGGTAGATAACAAGTCTGTTATACCCAAGTCCAGGAATTGCAAGTGATTATTCACGATCTCCTTGCTGAAGGTATAAATCAAATTAATATTGATGTTTAAAGTAGCAATCTTGGTATTTTTACTAACCGAAATTTCATTGAAGGTCTTGTTATCAATGAAGCATTCCAAGTAGCAACAATGATTGAGAAGTTGCCTCCTTTGTGGAAGGACTTCAACAACTACTTGAAACACAAATGCAAGGAGATGTCCCTTGAAGATCTCATTGTTCGGTTGAGAATCGAAGAGGACAACAAAGCTTTTGAAAAGAGAGGCCGTGGGAACTCAACAATAATGAGAGCAAATATTGTTGAAGAGAACAAAAAGAGGAAGAAGGCTTTTGGACCGAAATACAACCCAAGCAAGAAGAGGTCCAGTGGAAACTACTACAACTGTGGAAAAACCGGACACAAATCTATGGAGTGTCGTGCTCCGAAGAAATACAAGAAGAAGGATCAAGCAAACATGGTTGAAAAACATGATGATGTGATGACTTATGTGCCATGCTTTCCGAATGCAACTTGGTGGGCAATCCTAAAGAGTGGTGGATTGATTCTGGAGCCACTCGCCATGTTTGTGCTGTTAGAGAAGCTTTTGCTACTTATGCTCCTGTTGGACCTGATGAGATGATTTCTATGGGAAATGCTTCAAAGGCCAATATTGAAGGATGTGGGAAGATATTTCTAAAAATGACTTCTGGCAAAGTGGTGACTTTGAACAACGTCCTTCATGTTCCCGAAATTAGGAACAATGTAGTCTCTATTGGATTTCTTATTAAGAATGATTTTAAATGTATTTTTTGTTTCCGATAAGGTTATAATAAGTAAGAATGAAATGTTTATAGGAAAATGTTACCTCATTGAGGGCCTTTTCAAGCTGAATGTAATGGTTGTTGAAAATAATAATAAAATTTCAACTTCGTCTTACTTACTTGAGTCAAATGAATTATGGCATATACGTTTGGGTCATGTAAATTATAAAACCTTACGGAAAATGATTAATTTAGAAGTATTGCCTAAGTTTGAATGTGACAAATCAAAATGTCAAGTATGTGTAGAATCTAAGTATGTTAAACATCCTTATAAGTCGGTTGAAAGGAATTCAAATCCTTTAGACTTAATTTACACAGATATTTGTGACATAAAGTCAATACCATCTCGCGGTGGAAAGAAGTATTTCATAATGATAGTACTCGATATTGCTATGTTTACTTACTTAATAGTAAAGATGAAGCAATAGAAGCATTCAGGCAATACAAAAGTGAAGTTGAAACACAACTTAACAAGAAAATCAAAATGATAAGAAGTGATAGGGGTGGTGAATATGAATCTTCTTTTGAACAAATATATTTAGAATATGGAATTATTCATCAAACAATGGCCCCTTACACGCCCCAATCCAATGGGATTGCAGAAAGAAAGAATCGTTTATTAAAGAAGATGATGAACGCACTACTGATAAGTTCTGGTTTGCTACAGAACTTGTGGGGGAAGCCGTTCTTACGGCTAGTCGAATACTAAATCGAGTACCCCATAGCAAAATACAATCCATTCCATATGAAAAATGGAAAGGAAGGATGCCCAACTTGAATTATTTTAAAGTGCGGGGGTGCTTGGAAAAAGTGCAAGTTCCTAAACCCAAAAGGGTAAAAATAGGACCGAAAATCGTTGATTGTGTTTTCATAGGATATGCGACTAATAGTAAAGCATATCGATTTCTAGTTCATAAATTAGAAAATCCCGACACTCATAATAATATGGTTATAGAATCAGATAATGCTGAATTCTTTGAAAATATATATCCATATAAAAAGGAATGTGAGTCGATTGGTGAATGATCTAAACAACATCGGGAAGAAACAAAAGAAAGTACACTTAACTAGGAGGATCCAAGATGTAGTAAACGTCAAAGAACGTCTACTTCATTTGGACCAGATTTTGTGACTTTCTTATTGTAAAATGAGCCTCAAACATTTAAAGAAGTTATATTTTCTTCGGAATCATTGTTATGGAAAGAGGCGGTCAATAGTGAAATAGAATTCATATTGAACAACCATACATGGGAATTGGTTGATCTTCCTCTTGGAAATAAACCATTGGGTTCTAAATGGATCTTTAAGAGGAAAATGAAAGATGATGGCACTATTGACAAATATAAGGCAAGACTTGTGGTCAAAAGGTATAGACAACGAGAAGGTCTTGATTATTTTGATACATACTCTTCAGTTACAAAAATTACGTCCATACGAACGTTATAGTGTTAGCTGCAGTTTATGGTCTTGAAATTTATCAAATGGATGTTAAGACGACCTTCTTAAATGGAGAGTTGGACGAAGAAATCTACATAGAATAACCAGAAGGGTTTGTGGTTCCAGGTAAAGAAAAGAAGGTCTGTAGACTTGTTAAGTCCCTTTACGGACTAAAACAAGCACCCAAACAATGGCATGCGAAATTTGACCAAACAATGTTGTCAAATGGGTTTAAGATAAATGAATGTGATAAATGTGTGTACATTAAAAATATTCCAAATCACATAGTCATTGTTTGCTTATATGTGGATGATATGCTCATAATGAGTAATTACATTGCCAATATAAATGTTACTAAGCGTATGCTAACTAGCAAGTTTGATATGAATGACTTGGGAGTTGCTGATTTAATTCTGGGAATTAAGATCCATAAGACTTCTCAAGGTCTGGAGTTGTCACAATCTCATTATATTAAGACAGTACTTGAAAAATTCAAGCATTTGGGCTTTAAAGTTGCAAAGACTCCAATTGACGTGAATCTTGCATTAGTAAAGAACAAAGACCAAAGCATATCACAATTGGATTATGCTCGTGTGTTGGGTTGCTTAGTGTACATCATGAATTGTACACGACCAGATATAGCTTTTGCTATAAGTAAATTGATTCGATATACTACCAATCCAGGTCAATCTCATTGGATGGCCATGAAACGAGTTTTGGGGTACTTAGTACATACCCAGGACTTTGCTTTGCACTACAGTAAATATCCTACGGTCATTGAGGGATACTGTGATGCAAATTGGATCACCGGGTCAACTGATTCCAAGTCCACAAGTGGATATGTATTCACTATTGGTGGAGGAGCGATATCTTGGAAGTCGTCCAAATAAACTTGTATTGCCCGCTCTACAATGGAGGCTGAGTTCATAGCCTTGGATAAAGCCGGTGAAGAAGCTGAATGGCTCCGGAATTTCTTGGAAGATATTCCATTTTGGCCCAAACCCTTGGCACCAATATGCATACATTGTAATAATCAAGCGGTAATAGGAAGGGCTGGAAGCATTATGTATAACGGTAAATCTTGTCATATACGACGAAGACATAAAACTGTTAGACAATTACTCTCTAGAGGAATTATCATGATTGACATTGTAAATTCAAGTAATAATGTGTCGGATCCACTTACAAAAGGTCTTACTAGAGAAGTAGTTGAGAAATTATCAAGGAGAATGTGACAGTGGCCGAGAACAAGTTATAGTGGCGGTAACTCTACCTAGAAGACTGGAGATCCCAAGATCTAGGTTTAAGGAGATCAAACAAAGTCATTAATGACGGTTCAACATTGTCAAATAAGCTTTTAGTCCATTTTCGTATAAGACAATGTTCAGTACCAAAGATAAAGCATTAAGGCTTTTTAATGATTTCTAAATTTGATATGGGGTATATCAAATAGTGTATCTACGGGATGACACGTTTATGAATCACCTATGTAAGTGTGAAGTAATAGCCGCTTCAAGGAGAACTTTGTAAGGCCAGTTCTCTACGCACTTATGAAACCTGGCGGTGTTCATGGATGAAATGAACACAACAATGAGAACCAAAGATGGTTAAAGGTTGGTTGTGTGACTTATGGTTGTCTAGGTATACACCAAAGTTCGACGGTTCAAAGATATAAAATCTACCGATTGATCGATTATATCCGACATAAGTTCACTACGGAAAGTTCAAAGGGAAACTTGCTTATCCAGATGCAATTAATCCTTACTTGCGAATCACACAATTTTTCATGCATACTTCCGTAATATAGCCATTCCCCATTCATGTGGGAGATTGTTGGTTTTTTTAATGTATTTAATTAATATATTAAATACTTAAAAGAGGGTGAATGGGAAATGGAGGGAAATAAAATTTTTTGAGTGAAATTTTAAGTTTTCCCCCTTGGTAAATGGGCATTGTCCCATATTGGAAGAGCTTAGGTTTTTTATGGGTATATAAGCAATTGCTCTTCTTCTAGCTCTTAAAGAGTTCAGAAGAAAGCAAGCCTCGTGCCGTCGTCGTCATCGCTCGCTCGGCTCGGCTTCGGCTTCGGATTTGGATTTGGATTTGGATTTGGTCAAACGATCGATTGATTAATTAACTTTTTGGACCAAATTTATTTGTTAATAGTAAAATATTAACATTCATGCTGGCCATGTAATGACATTTATGCTGTGACCGTTTTGCAGAAACAACCATTCTGAAGAGTTGCACCTCTTAAGATTTCAGCCCAACTTTTGGCTATAAATACAACACTATTCTGCTCAGAATTTCACTACGAATTTTCTGAGTTTCTCCTCCTTTCTTCTGCATATTTAACTTCAAAGAAAGCAACATTAAGTGTGATTTGCTACTGAACTTTGTGTTCGCTGAAACACTGGGGTTTGAAGTACCACTACACCAGTGTGTAATTCGTTCTATCCTGGGAGGAAATAATCCATAATCTTGGGTACTAGGAGGGGATTAAATTCCTTAAGGAAACACTGTGAATTCAGTGGGCTCGAATTGGTTTTCTGTCATTTCTGTTTATGTTCATTTCTGTTTATATTTATTTATATTTCCAGAATTATTTTATAAATACAGTATACTAATTGTTTGTTTATTTTTCTGATTTTGAATACAGTAATACCAACAATCTTAAAGAATTTAACTTAAATTTATTTTCTGTCTTCATATTAATATCTATTAGACACGTGAAAGAAAATTGGTATTCAGATGATTTGATAGAGAAATTTCAGAGTAAAGTTATGACAGTCTATTTGCTACAGGGAATAACAAACGAACAGTATCCTCCACAAAATCTAATTGTTGCTCCTTCCGGTCCATAATAAATGTCTTTTTTACTTTTTGCACACTCATTAAGAAGATACTAAATTCTATATAAAATTACCTAGTATGACTAAACTACCCTTATTAAATATTTGGCACATGATTATAGTGGCATTTATTGCTCTTCTGCACATAAGGGTAAAAGAGTAAAAACAAATTGAATTTTTTCTTGATTACCTAACTAGACACTTATTTTGGACCAAAATCAAAAAGTAAAAGAGACACTTATTATGGACCGGAGGAGTATTTTCGCAAGTATTTAGTGTTGTATGTACACACAAGTAGTTGCCATACAAATTGACTGTCTATAATTGTGGCCGCATGGTCATTGTATTGGTATGGAACAAATATTCCAATAGTAAGAATTCAAGTACGTGAAAACCAAGAATTGTTTTCACTTTCCACAATTTCAAATTTTACTTGGGTGGTAAAAGAGATATTATACTACTGCAGTTAGATGCAGGCTTAAAGTTTGTGGGTTTCTGGCCACATAAGATTCACAAGTATAAACGAAATTTGCTTTATCAAGTTGTGGGTTTGAACAAGTGATACTATGGTGTTTGCCAAAGAAAAAAAAAACAAATAAGCGAGATGGCCTTGGAAGGAATCTACGTTTGTGTAGGACAAACGAAAAAAAAAATGTAAAAACATGTATGTTCCTCTTGATTTGATTCTCAAAGAATCCTGTATGCACTTGTTGGAGATATATTTTGTATGATTTTTGTTTATGAAGCCGATTTGGTGCCTGAAGGAAATTGGGATCCTAACTGTATCCGTTCCCAAAGAGGCTAAATGAAGAAGCCCCATGTCAAGGGATGTGACCAACCGTTGCAAATGTTTAGACGACGAGAAGGTCTTAAGTATTTTGATGCATACTCGCTGGTAACAAGGATTATATCTACTCGAGTGTTAATAGCGTTAGCCATCATATATGGCCTTGAAATCCATCAAATGAACGTAAAGACAAATCTTCTTAAATAGAAATTCGGAGGAAGAAATTTATATGGAACAACCTGAAGGGTTCGTGGTTCCTGGAAAAGAAAAGAAGGCGTATCTACTTTTTAAGTCACTTTACGGACTAAAACAAACACCTAACAATGACATGCGAGATTTGACCAAATAATATTGTCAAGTGGTTTCAAAACTTATGAGTGTAAACAAATGTGTTTACGTTAAGAATACTTCAAATCATATAGTCATTATTTGATTATATGTGGATGATATATTGATGAAATATTTAAAATGTGGGGGCTTTTAGCTTATGCATGACAAAAGCCAATATTAGACATACTGTCTAAATCATATAATTTTTGAACACCACTAATCCTTAGTGGATATTGATATGATAGTCGGCGAATTTATTACTTGTTCAGTCTTAATGATGAAACTACAAATTCGAAAATTATTTATGTGCCTTTCTAAAATTGATTTGTTCTTTCTTGAATATTTATAATGTTTAGCTCTTTTATGAAAGGGTATCACCTGAAAGGTTGTGACTATTCATGAAAGATGTGTTTGTACGTTTTGCATAAACATGATTGTTCATGAACAAATGTATTAAGACGTTGGTCTATAATGATGTGAATCAAACGATGAACATGACTAAAATCCATTGCAAGTTTCACTTGTTTCGTGAATGAAGGTTCTATAATTTGCATATCATGTAGACGTATGAATAAATAACATACAAATGCTTGGATATGGCGGATGATTGCGAAATGTGTTATATAGGTTGTGCCACAACTGATGTCGATCATTTCAGCTGTTGTTATAATATACTATTACTACATTAAGTGTAGTCAATATTCTGATATGCAATCGATAGTCGAGACATATTAATCTATAACATAAGGAAGTTTTCATTGAACTTTCATGACAACGACTTTTGAAGTATTTGAAATATACTCCAAATTATGCTTTGCACTATAATAAGTATCTCGCGATAATAGAGGGGTATAATGATACAAATTAGATAACCGATTTAACCGATTCTAAATAGTCGGTGGATGAGCGATGTCTTGGAAATCATCCAAACAAATGTGCATTGATCGCTCTACAGTGGAGGCTGAGTTTATAGCCTTAGACAAGGCTGGTGAAGAGGCTGAATGGCTCCGCTATATGTATATATTGTGATAGTCAAGCAACAACAGGAAGAGCAGTGAGCGTTATGTATAACGGAAAATCTCGTCACATTTGACGGAGACACAAACCGTTAGACAACTACTCTCTAGTGGTGTTATCACGATTGACTACATAAAGTCAAGAGATAACGTGTCAGATCCACTTACAAAAGGCCTAACTAGAGAGATAGTTGATAGATCATCGAGGGGAATGAGGCTATGGCCGATGACAAGTTATTGTGACAGTAACTCTACCTAGAAGACTGGAGATCCCAAGATCTAGGTTCAAGGAGCTCAAAAAAAGTCATTAATGACAGTTCAACATTGTCAAATAAAGTTTCTTTTTGGTCCATTCTCGTAATGAAGACAATGTTCAGTACCAAGGATAAAACATTAAGCGGTTTTAATGGTTTCTAAGTTTGATACAGGGTATATCAAATAGTGTATCTATGGGATAACACGTTTAGGAATCACCTGTGTAAGTGTGAAGTGTAAGTCGCTTCAAAGAGAATTTAGTAGTTCTCTATGCACTTATAAACTAGGCAGTGTTCATGGCCGAAACGAATACAACAATGAGAACCAAAGACGGTTAAGGGTTGATTGTGTGACTTATGGTTGTCTAGGAATACACCAAAGCTCAACGGTTCAAAGATATCAATTCTATCGATTGACCCAGTATATCCAACATAAGTTCACTACGGAAAGTTCAATGGGAAACCTACTTATCCAGATGTGATTAATCCTTACTTGTGAATCACACAATATTTTCATGCATGTTTTTTCACATATGTCCATTCCCCATTCATGTGGGGGATTGTTGCGTTTTTACTAAAGGGGTGTGAATGAGAAATGCAAGAGGCACCTTTTGGATTGCACCTCTCCATATCACCCTTCCTTTTCTCTATAAATTTAGAGTCTTGGCCTCATTTTTCAAAGACATCAAAAATCTGAAATCTTCTCCCCCCGTTGCATTATTTTCTAAATAAACACAAGTGTCAAATGTGATTTGCTCAGTGTGTTGAGTTTGCGAAAGTTCTGTGATTTGAAGTGCCGCTGTTACAGAATAGTTATTCTGTTCTATCATGGGAGGAATTAGTCCGTATACCTTGGGCAACAGTGAGGGGATTAAATTCCTTAAGGGCACAATGTGAATTCAGTGGGCTCGAAATTATTTTACGATTTATTTATTGAACTAAGTTTGTTTGTTTCTCCGATTTTCTAATTTTGACACAATAATACCAACAGATACCATAGCTATAAACATCTCCAAGCTTGTAAACACAACCTCCTGATTCGTACTCTACAAGATAATAACAAAATGTAAGGATATACAGAATATGAAAATAAATCTTAAGTTTGATATGGCAGCTCTTATTCTGTTTAATATGTACATCTATTTTATGTAAGAGTCTTTTCACTTGCACATGTTGGTCAGGGGGAGTTGATGATATTGGAATTGTATGAATAAAATATATATATATATATATATATATATATTACAGACATACCTGGTGGAATATGTCCTGTTGAAGCTTTTAGCGCTTCAACACTCTGATTAATAAAAATTGCACGGGGTGTCCTATTTGGTCGTTCCCATTTAATTTATACTCATTTTTTAAAAAGTTTAACTTGTACCCACTTTTTAAACAACTTCAGCCCCCTTTCTCCCCCTCAAAGTTATATCCGCCCTCAATCCGACAGGCCACTCCTTTCTTGTCACGACCCAGATTTCCCACCCTCGGGAGTCGTGATGGCGCCTACTCGTAGAAGCTAGGCAAGCCACGAAATTATAAATTCTTAACTCTTTTATTTTAATCCTTTTTATAAATCATAGCAACAAGCGATAAACATTTAAATAACAGCGGAATATGAGATTAAAACGGAAGACTTGAAAAAATAAGCCAAATAATACGGAAGTCAACATATGCCTCTACCCAAGAACTGATGTCACAACACTCACGGACTATTAAGGTTTACTACATACAACTGTTTAAAAGAAAGTAATACTGTTTGTCTCGAATACAAGTGATAACAAAACATAACAAGGGATAGAGGAGACGCTGGGCTTGCGGACGCTTGCAAGGCTACCTTGGTATGTCGGTGAACTGAAGGCTGGCTCCCGAACTACTGTTGCTGACTAAACGCTGCTCCGATATCTGCACATAAGTGCAGAGTGTAGCATTAGTACAACCGACCCCATGTGCTGGTAAGTGCCTAGCCTAACCTCGGCGAGGTAGTGACGAGGCTAGACTATACTACCACATAAACCTGTGTAGTTCAAATATATATATACAGTGAAAAAAGAAATACAGAGATAACCAATCAATATGGGAGGGAACATGCTGTGGGGAAAATAACAATTCCGAGTAAAAGTCATCAAGTAACGAAGGAAACAACATAACTCAGGCATTAATAAGGAATCAAAAATCAATAAGGAATCAAAAATCAATAAGTGCACGGTATCACCCTTCGTGCTTTTGCGCTCGTCCTCACCAAAGCAATCATATAATAAAACGTGCACGGCATTACCCTTTGTAATTTTACTCTCTTTCCTCACCATATAATCAATAAAATTGGCACGGAATGGTACATCGTGCGGCACGACATCACCCTTCGTGCTTTACACTCTTTCCTTACAATCATGCACGGCATCACCCTTCATGCTCTAACACTCTTCCTCACCCAAACAACAATCACAAACAATGGGGCAAGGGAATAAACAAGATTATATAGAACTCCCGACAAGGGAACAACAATTAAACACTTAAATTCCGGCAAGGGAACAACATCAATAATATCCATATCCCAGCAAGGGAGATAACCGATAAATCAAAAATAACCCGGCAAGGGTATTAACACAATAACTTTTTTCTATTTTACTTTTACTTCACAACACACTTACCACTTGAGCCAATGCTCCAAAGGGTTCAATCAACTCATATACTTTCACAATTCGTATTATAACTTGAGCTAATGCTCCTCAATATTCAAAGGTCGCAACTACTTCCACAAACTTGTCACAACAAATAAAAATCATCTCTAAGCATAGATAATACAACGAAGTCATGAAAGTCACAATATAAGACTCACGGACATGCTTGACTCCGACGTATCGATACTCGTGAAATTGTTGAAATGTAGATCAGTATAGATTAATAAAGAAAGTATGGATAGTTTTCTTTCCAAAAAAGAAAGCAAGTATAGTGTCTGATTATTATAAATTAGATCGTGAAATGGCATAATATGTATTCAGGTCAGTCACTTTTTTATTCAAAAACAAAACTACATCACATTAGG
>MU718428.1:15080-50777 GCA_026770625.1 Nicotiana glauca
AATATCATCAAGAGTTCAGGTTATAATAGTACTGATGCATTTCAAGTGTTTTCAGGGTTTGCTTTCATGTTTTAAACGTTTGTTCAAATTGTAATTCTGATTTGGATTCATTTAGGCAACATGCGGTTTAAACAGTAATACGTTAACATTCAGAATATCTTAGTTGTAAATTTCAATCATTAGCTTGTGGATCTGTTTTAAAAGCCTTTTATTTGGTATTTGCAAAATGTTGAAAACACGCACTGCAGATTCGATCGGGGGACTTTATGGTCTGCTGAGGATAATTATTTCCTCAATTGGTCTTGTTCTTAAGCCTGATGGGAGGGGTGTTGAAATCGCCCCTTTGGATTAAACTTTCAAGTACATAGCATGTTGGGCTCATGACAGGCCCAAGTCCAAATGAAACTGGACCCCGTATCTTGTGTTGACATTGCTTTTGAACCTAGTTCTAGATTTGCTTTAAAATCTTGCCCAATTTCTTCCAAATCATTTTTATCGATCTCAGGTTTAGTTTGAAAAATGCAGATGAACCTTCGTTTAATTACTCTGTTCTTGATTTTAAACTTAAACGTAAAGCACCTTTCGAATCCCTCCGGGCACTGTTTTTTAATTAAGCTAGACTTCTCCGTGCATAATTATGGCGAGCCATACTGCTTAATTCATAAACAATTCATGGCCCTCGTAATTTAATGTAGAAACCTATTGGCTAAGAATAATTCCAGACGGGCCATGCCGAACAAAAGTGATAATTGCATGATCCTCATTTAAATTAATTTGGTATTGATCCTTAGAACTTGAAGCGTGCCATTTAGCAAATTCCATGGCCCTCGCAAAGTACAAACGCGTAGTTGTTTTAGGAGCGTCAGTTAATAATTTTGCCTTCTTAAGCTCGGGTGCACATTTATGTGACCCAAATCCAAATCTGAACGAAGTTAGAATACGTCAAAAATCACGGGTGCAATTATGTGACGTGGTTTGAGACGTGTTTTAATGACGTTGCAATTCTCTTTTGAAATATAATAACAAAGCGGTTAAGAAGTTAAAATTTGCACATAGATTCATAATTGTTTAAAATCAAATAATTTAAGCTGAATATGACAGTCGAGCGACCGTACTAGAACTACAGAACTCGGGAATGCCTAACACTTTCTCCCAGGTTAACAGAATTCCTTACTCGGATTTCTGGTTCGCGGACTGTTAAACAGAGTCATTCTTTTCCTCCATTCGGGATTCAACCGGTGACTTGGGACACCATAAATCTCCCAAGTGTCGACTCTGAATCTTTTAATAACGAATCCCATTTTGATTGTCCTTTAATTGGAAAAACTCCCTTATACTTTTCGGGGTGTAGGTAAAAAGGAGGTGTGACAGCTCTGACAACTCTGCTGGGGATATAACCCGGAACCGCTGGTTCCGGGTTTAAGAATTCGAGCTTATAATAATTATTTTATTTGTCTTTGTTTATTATTTGATTTTATCACATGTTTCGGACTAATGTGCAAAATGTTGCTTTTTATTGCTTTGATATTATCTGAACTATATATATAAAACTGTTACGAAACCCTCTCTCTTCTCACCTCCGGGGTTGTGCTCGCTGGTCGAGACTCTCTATTCTATTAGCGTCATACCTAAAAGTAAGAAAGAGGCCGGAAAAGTTACTAAGTCGGATGGCCTTTTGGTTCGCGGTACGTAGCCCCCTCCTCGGCTCAAGTTGTCCGCTTGGGTACACAGTCTAGAACATATACCCAGGTTTTAAACCTAGAATAACTCATCCTCATGCCAGATCCCTAGTAGGAACGTTTGTTTGCATCATGTGCATTTGACTTTGGAGGCTTAACACATGGGTTGGGTCTCTCTAGGACAGGTATACCAAATTTGAAAACAGATCATCCTGATGCATCTTACGTACTGCTTGTGCATTTATTTGCTTCGGACTTGCATGTTGACCGGCTTTCGAATGTTTGGGGAAAGAAAAATATAGCAGTATGAGGGTAAAGACAATTATTGCCTGTTTTGAAAAACACAATATCCAAATAGTGTCGAAATTCTGCTCAATTTTTGAGAAAAATAAGGAAAAGAAAAAAAAAACTTTTGTTTATTTATTTTCCAATAAAATGAGAAGAAGAAAAATCTTGTTTTCAAAAATAGCTTGTTTTAATGAAAAAAAAAATAGTCGATTTATTTTCCGATGAAAAAAAAGTTGTGTTTTGTTTTCAAGAATAGTTCATTTTATTTGCCCGAACTACGCTAGTTTGATTCTCACAGGATGTGGGATACGTAGGCAACCCCCATCGGGTCGAACTTTTTTTTGCAAAATATCCCAAAATAAACAAAATTTTGTGTTTATTGTAAATAGGTGAGGATTTGCCGTTTTTTTCTAAAATAGCCAAATATTCTCGAAAGGGACGCCGGAAGGTTAATTTTGCATAAACAATCACCTTTGGTCCTTTTCCAATTTTGCCCAGTTAGCAGGCACAACCTTAAAATCTTCCTCCGGAGGTGCTGAAAGGTCGTACCTACAAAGCTGGCTTTTCGGTTTTAGAATTAAAAATATGAAAAAAGGGTCAATTTTTTGATTTTGGAGTCACATAGAATGAAATCAAGACTATTTCACGTAATCACCTTAATAAATGTGCAGGATGAGCACAATCCAAAATGAACCTTTCTCATTCATAAGCAAAATCCCTTTGGAGTTGCGGTTGTGGTGGAATGATTTAGGTGGAGAAGGGCAAGACGAGGTCAAGAAATATTTGGGGGGCCTTCCAGGACTGTTGGAGATTATACCCAGGGGAGACATCATAAGGGCATTGGTCACATGCTGGGACCCGGCGCACAATGTGTTCCACTTTTTAGATTTTGAACTCACCCCGACCACAGAAGAAATAGTCGGGTACATTGGGAATGCTGAGCTTTCTTTAAGACACAAGTATTTAGTTTCCCAAGAACCATAGTTGTGCACAGATTCTTAGACTAACTAAAGATAAGCAGAGGGATACACAACCCAGACTTGGAAGCTGGTTTTTGTACTTTGTCATTCATATACAACAGATATGGTCGTATAGGAGGGTTCAACAAGCCATAGAATAAAATTTGCAGCAAAGGAAATCACCTTAAATGGGAAGAGCATAGACGTTTCGCTTTTATGGTGGCTTTCCTAGGGCTCCTGGGGTTCCCGAGGAAAGACGGGAATATCGACATAAAAATAGCAGGGGTTGTCAGCACTTTGCTCACCTAGGCCAACAGCATACTCGCGCCTATGATAGTAGCTGAGATCTTTCGTGCTCTCACAATCTGCAGAGCCGGGGGAGACTTCTTTGAGGGGTGCAATCTGTTGTTGCAAATGTTGATGACCAAACACCTGTGCCACCGTCCCCAGTTCATAAGCTATGCAACAAAGAAAACTTGTATAGAGGAATTTTATACAAGGATTGAAGGGATGAGCTTGCCTGAAGGAGTCACAGGATGGATATCTTACTTTCGGTCCCTCACTGCCAGTCAAGTAGAGTGGACGCTCGGATGGTTGCATGTAGACAAGATTATATACATGCCAGCAACAGGACCTCACTTCCTTCTGATAGGTCTTAGGAGCATCTAGACTTATGCCCCGTATCGGGTTTTGAGACAGCTCGGGAGGTTCCAGATAGTACCAAAAGACGAAGATCTCAGTGTCCGGGTAGTTGAGATTGGACTGGATGGCCAGTTCCCTGAAGCAACAGTCTGCCAGATCTGGAGTGAGTGTCAATACCTGGCGGCAAATACCTGTGTACGGGATCGATCTAAAGGAGAAGTTTCACTTGGGTATCGTGCTTGGTATAGAAAAGAAATTGCATTCGGGAGGCCTGCCAAAAGACCCCACCTCCAGGATTTTGTTGAATCATCACGGGAACAGTGGGACTGGTTGGCTAAAGAACTCGAGTACAGGGCTACAATAGGCAAACTGGAGAAGCAAGCCATGGAACTTCTATTTGAAAAGGATGTTCACGCCGCTGCAGATGAGGGGGAAAAGAAGAAGCTAATCCAAGAAAATGAGGCCCTTCAGGCTCAGATACGAAAAATGAGAATAGCTGTCAGTAAACCAGAAAGGAGTCGGGTTGACCAAAAACTCATAAACGAACTGAAAGGGAAAGCCCGCGAATGCCAAGAGGACTTGGAGAGATCTGAAGCTAGCTTGGCAAGCATCTGGGCCAGATGGACAAAGGGTGCAAAAGAGCGGGCACTTCATATGCAACAGATGAAGAGGGACTATGAGGGGAGCGTCACCTTCCTCAGAGGAAAAATAGTCACTCTCGAAGACAGGATGTTCGGGCAAGCTAGAGATTTTGGAGCAGATAGGAAACACTGTTATGACCTGATGGCGTGGATGGAGGAACAAATGCATAAGTTTCAAGATCAACTCCTTCATAACTCTCGAGTGCTGGAAACACCGGGTCAACAGATAGGACGATTCCTACAGGAAAAGAGCAGTATTAGAGAAGGGGTCAGAAACATCGCACATTACATTACTGCAAAATGTCGAGCATGCGAGGACATGACCCGCACCACCTTTTTGCGGCAGTGATGACATCCGTCAAGCAAATAATGAACGATTTCGAGAGGCTTCAAAGGGATCTTGCATAAAAGCCCGCGACAAGGCCGAATGATGCCTCGCGGGCCCCAGGAAATGTCAGGGCCTTAATCTATTCCTAATCTTTGTTTGAGCAGGTACTTTCTCTTTAAGGTGTGTAAGTTTGTCGGTTGGTACTTTGTTTGCTTTGTCGTCCTTTCAAAGTTTGTAACTTTTTCCATGTGTTATAATAAGAGCAGTTGTTTTGTGAAAAATATTTTTGCTACGTATTTTTACATTGGCCAGAACTACGCACGGTCTGATTCATGCAGGGACATGATGCGTAAGCAATCCATATAAGATTAGACCACCACTAAAAGAAGAAAAAGAAAAACAAGAGGAAAATGAAAAAATAAATAAAATAAAGGGAAGTTTGAGAAACGTTAAAAAAAGGGGCACAATTATGAGAAGCCGGAATGACGCATGCAATCGAAGCAAGGGCATGATAGAAAATGGTTAACTGCCTAGGTACATTGCATCCCAACGTGCGATTGCATATTTTTTAAACTCTAAAATCTAACAAATTTGTTGTTTTCCAGAGAATTCAAGCAGTTAGTTTATCTCGAGGATACTGGCACATTACCATTACCAAACTAGATCAAAAGGACCAATACCAAAAATCATGTCTATCCGGGATGTTGACACAAGTGTTGAGGTAGAAGAGTTGGACGTTAGTAAGATGAAAGAGGGGATGAACAAGCTTAAGCAAGAAATGGCCGAAATGTATCAGGCCTGGTCCAAAGGGCAATCACTGCCATCTTACCCTGATAATCCGGCTTTTACCCCACTATTAGCTCAGTCTTAGGATCATCCCGCCACTGATCCAGGTTTTCCCATCTAACAACACTATCATGGCACTACTTCCCACGTGCCCCAAGCTCCACTGTCAAAACCAATTCCCTACCCTCCTCCGCCAATTACCCATGTCTTTGTGGCATCCCCACCCATTGCATTCCATAAATCATCCGGCGAGTCCATGTTCCAGGCTCAAGAGAACCAATACTACCCCACTGGAGCCTACCTTCAAAGCTCCCCAAGCCTACCCATATGATCCACTTTCTAACCTATCGGGGGGAGTAGAAAAACCAGCCAGAAATCCTGAACAAGAAGAGATATTCAGAAAAATGAAAAGCTTAGAACAATCCTTCAGGGATATCAGAGAGCTAGGAGGTTAGGTAAGTGTAGCTTACAAAGACCTATGTTTGTTTCCAAACGTACAACTGTCGGCAGGGTTCAAAATGCCCAAATTCGACTTGTACAATTGACACGGAGATCCGGTAGCCCATCTGAGGGAATTCTGCAGTAAAATGAGAGGAGTAGGAGGAAGGGATGAATTCTTAATGGTGTACTTCAGTCAGATCTTGAGCGGCTCAGCGTTAGAATGGTACACCCGTCAAGACCATGGAAGGTGGTACACTTGGGATGATCTAGCCCAAGCATTTGCATGTCATTTCCAGTATAATCTGGAAATATTCTTGGATCGTCTGACATTGACGAAAACATAGAAGAAACCCGGGGAGAACGAAATGGTTGACTATTTCTTTCAGGCCTTGGAGCCCACATATTTCGGCCATTTGTGTCGGCGGTAGGGAAGTCCTTCAACGTGGTAGTAAAAATGGGTAACATGGTGGAGGAAGGACTTAAGTCCAACAATATCATGAGCTACTCGGCGATCAAGGCAACCACCCAAGCCATCCAAAATGGCACTGGGGGAATATTGGGAAGAAAGAAGAAGGAGGACGTCGCAAGAATCGAGTTGAGAGCATGGCCCCACGTCCAATCACCCTATTTGAACCAGCCTCCACCCCACCTTCTCGGTGTCATGCCCCGGGGTACCTGAACAATACTCGCAACTGACCGAGTAATCAAGGTTTTTTGGAGGTGGATTTGGCAGTTTAGATGGTATTGGCCTTAGTATGTTCAGTTGTCTGAGCCTGTGCAACATACTGGTATATTAATCCCCCAATGGAGTGAATGTTTTCTTCTTTTGTGCCATGTCACCCCTGAATGTTGGACTAGGTCAGAAACTTTGACCAGGAGGGTTTCTATTCTGCGGGGCGGGAGCATGCCATTGGTTGTGAGCCAGAGGTTGGTTGTAAGCTTGTGCATAGTGAACGGAAAAATGAGGTTTAGGATGTGGGTAGTAGTGTTGGGGTGGGGTATATGGAGTGTGGGGTATGTATAGCTACCAGTCCAGCATTGAGATGGCCCCGTATGAGGCTTTATATGGTCGGCATTGTCGTTCCCCTATTGGGTGGTTTGAGCCGAGTGAGGCTAAGTTACTTGGTATAGGATGCCTTAGATAAGGAAAGTTGATTCAGGAGAGGCTCCGCACAGCCCAGTCTAGGCATAAGAGTTTTGCGGATCAGAAGGCACATGACATATCATTCATGATTGGTGATAAGGTTCTCTTGAAAGTCTCGCCAATGAAGGGCATTATGAGGTTTGGAAAGAATGGCAAGCTAAGCCCAAGGTTTATTGGACCTTTTGAGGTGTTGAGGTGAGTTGGGGAGGTTTCCGATGAGCTTGCCTTACCCCCTAGTCTTTCGGGAGTTCATCCGCTGTTCCATGTTTCGATGCTTCGGAAGTACGATCCGGACCTATCACATGTGTTAGACTTCAGTACTATTCAGTTAGATGCGAGTTTGGGCTACGAGGAGGAGCCAGTTGCTATTATTGATAGGCAGGATCGCCAGTTGAGGTCCAAGAGTATTTCTGCAGTGAGAGTTTAGTGGAGGGGCCAACCGGTTGAAGAAGCGACCTGGGAGTCCGAGGAGGACATGCGAAGCAGATATCCCCACTTATTCAGCAGTCCAGGTACTTTTCTATGTCCGTTCGAGGACGAACGTTTGTTTAAGAGGCGGAGAATGAAATGACCCGACCGGTCATTTTGCCTTTTAGGACACTGTTCCCCTAAATAAAGACTTCCATACTTGCTTTAACTAATTCACGACTTGCGGGGGCGATTGATTCGGGAATTGGAAGGGGTTTTGAGTAAAAATATGCCCATTTTCTTCTTTGAGATTTCTTAAAAAGACCAAGTTTAACTTCGGTCAACATTGTAGGAAAATGGACTCGGATTCGTGATTTGGCAATTTTTGAGTGTCCGTGAGAAAATACGGGACCTGGGCATATGTCGAAAATTGAATTTCGAGGTCCCAAGCCCGAGAAATGAATTTTTATCTAAAAAGTTTTAATTGAAGTTTTAAGGAATCAAAGAAACTAATTAACCATTGACTCCCTAAGTATCGGGCTCGGATTTGGGTTCCGAGCTTGATACAGGTCTGTAATGTTGTTTCAGACTTGACCGTAAAATTTGGTGTCAATCCAAGTAGTTTAAGGGCGTTTTGACCTGTTAGAAGGAAATTAAGAACTTGGAGTTCAATAGATTGATTTATTTGGTTTTAGGGCGTGATTCCTAGATTTAATGTTGTTTTGAGTGATCCGAGGGGTCGAGTAGGTCCGCCTCATGATTTCAGAATTGTCGGAATGTTCGGGCGGGGCACGGGAGCCCTGAGCATCAAATGATCGAGGCTCGAGTGAAGTTAAAAGTTGAAGAAAAGACTGAAGGTTATTGCTTCTGTCATAACCGCATCTGCGGTTCTTGGATAGCAGAAGTGGGACCACAGATGCAGTCGAAATATCACAGAAGCGAAAAGGGGCCAGGCCCAAGCAAACCGCATAAGCGGCCTTGGGACCGCAGAAGCGGTTCCACTTAAACGGCCCCCAGACCACAGAAGCGGTCCAGCCCCCTTTAGCCGAGAGCTGCAAATGCAGCCTCCCTTTCGCGGAAATGGGACCGCAGATGTGGTTCCCTAACCGCAGAAGCGGAAATCGCTGGGCAGTGAGCTCTTTTAATTTGAGCTCAAGGTCATTTATTGCACACACTACTCCACACTTTGGCAATTTTGGTGGTTCCAAAGGGAGGGTTTCAACATGTTATTGCAAGGTAAGTAATCTCCCTCCATTATGAGTTAAATTTCATGAACATTAGGTAGATTAAACACTAAAATTTAGTGAAAACCAAGGGTTAGAGCTAGACCTAGGGTTTTTGCAAAACTAAGCTTTAAGCATGGAATTTGTAATGAAATGGACTAGAAATCATATATTATTGATCCTTAGGTTGTAGAGAACAATTTCCTTCGAAGGGCGCGTGGGCCTGTGATCATAATTAAGGAAACTCGTGAAAAGGGTTACGAAATGGCTTAGATAGCTAGAATTCAATCTTGTGAACTTATATTGACTAGTACTTACTTCCTTTAACTAGTTTGTGATTGTTCGGCTCCGAATTGAGAGTTGGGCTAGTTCCTGATATTGGAAGTGCGCTTCGGAGCAAGGTGAGTCTCCTTTCTAACATTGTAAGAGGGCATTGTACCCATATGATTAATAATTGAGTAATTTTTGCTATATGCGGGCGCTATGCATGCGTTAGGTGACGAGAGTCCATGCGTAGCTACTAATATGTTAATTGTCCGGGTAGCTAGGACCCACATCATGCCTAATTTGAGGGTATCTCTTGTTTAAATTGCCACCATGATCGTTCGTGATATGGTATTGACTTTAGGAAATATGAAATGAATACATGGATTTGTAAGTCTTGGTAAATGCTTCCTTGTATATAAATATGAACTTTTGTATGCATTCTTGATGTTTTCTTGATATTTATGGATCGGGCCGATCGCTTCGGTGAGAATAGATGCATCTATGGTTCGTGTCGTTCAACCCTCGGCAGTGCACATTTTATTTCTGCTGGAGCAGGTCGTCAACCTCGGCATGATTGCGTATGATATATATATATATATATATATATATATATATATATATCTGCTGATAATTGAACATGACGTGCCTACTGCTTAGCAATTGAAAAGGGTAAATGAAAAATAAAATGAGGACAAGAACATGATTTATATTCTTTATTATAACCTTTTGAATATTGGATATTTTCATGCTTAGAATAGCACAATTGTATTATATTATCTTGACCCTAGTAGGTATCAAGTCGACTTCTCGTCTCTACTTCTTCGAGATTAGACGGGATACTTACTTGGTACATATTGTTTATGTATTCATACTACACTTCTGTACTTAAATATATAGGATTTGAGGCAGGTGGATCTGGTTATCACCCTGGTGTGCGCCCGTGAGCTGACTTGGGACTTCTACGGCGAGCAGCTTTTCCATCCACATAGGTCCGCAGCCGAAAAAGCCCTTCATTTGTATTTTATTTTCTGTCTATTCAGATTCAGACAAAAGGATAGTATGGTATCTTTTGGTTGTGATTTCTACTAGTTTCCCGTAGCTTGTGACACTAGGTTCTGGCACACACATTGGTAGACTTGCTTTTGGGGTGGTATTATATTCTTATTTACTATATCTATCACTTTCGGGCCTTGGATCCAAAATTGGGTATTTACTTCACTTAGATTCTGCTAAATTAAATATAAGAACATGAGATGTTCCGCATTGGCTTACCTGAAAACAGTGTCGGGCGCCATCATGACCTATCGTGGAAATGGGTCGTAACAGTCATATCTTAAAATATGAAGACATATCCTAAAATTTCAAGTCTTATCCTAAAATTCCAATTCATAAACTAAAATTCCAATTCATATCCTAAAGTTTCAATTCATATCCTAAAGGTTCTAGTCATATCCTAAAATTCCAAGTCATATCCTAAAATTTCAAGTCATATCCTAAAATTCCAATTCATAAACTAAAATTGCAACTCATATCCTAAAGGTTCAATTCATATCCTAAAGGTTCAAGTCATATCCTAAAGGTTCAAGTCATATCCTAAAATTCAAGTTTTATCATAAAATCCCAATTCATAAACTAAAATTCTAATTCATATCCTAAAGGTTCAAGTCATATCCTAAAGGTTCAAGTCATATCCTAAAATTCCAAGTCATATCCTAAAATGTCAAGTCATATGCTAAAATTCCAATTCATAAACTAAAATTCCAATTCATATCCTAAAGGTTCAATTCATGTCCTAAAGGTTCTAGTCTTATCCTAAAGGTTCTAGTCATATCCTAAAATTTCAAGTCATATGCTAAAATTTCAAGTCATATCCTTAAGGTTCAAGTCATATCCTAAAGGTTCTAGTCATATCCTAAAATTTCAAGTTATATGCTAAAATTTCAAGTCATATCCTAAAAGTTCAAGTCATATCCTAAAATTTCAAGTCATATCCTAAAATTTCAAGTCATATCCTAAAATTCCAATTCATATCCTAAAAGTTCAGTTCATATTCTAAAGGTTCTAGTCATATCCTAAAGGTTCTAGTCATATCCTAAAATTCTAAGTCATATCCTAAAATTTCAAGTCATATCCAAAAATTACAATTCATAAAATAAAATTCCAACTCATATCTTAAAGGTTCAATTCATATCCTAAAGGTTCAAGTCATGTCCTAAAGGTTCAAGTCATATCCTAAATTTCCAAGTCATATCCTAAAATTTCAAGTCATATCCTAGAATTCCAATTCATAAACTAAAATTCCAATTCATATCCTAAAGGTTCAATTATTATCCTAAAGGTTCTAGTCATAACCTAAAATTTCAAGTCATATGCTAAAATTTCAAGTCATATCCTGAAATTCCAATTCATAAACTAAAATTCCAATTCATATCCTAAAGGTTCAATTCATATCGTAAAGGTTCAAGTCATATCCTAAAATTTCAATTCATATCCTAAAATTTCAATTTATAACTAAACTATCAAGACAATACAAAGATTCAAGGTTATAATTCAAACTTAAAAGTTAGGATTATATCCGAAAAATTTAAGTCATACCCTAAAAGTTCGATTCACAAGAACAAATCATAAACCCTAAAAGTTGAGGGTTTCTTCTCTTCAAACCATTTTTCTCCAAATTAGTAGGTAAAACTAAATATTTTAGCTATTAAAATTTTATCATAGATTTAATTTAGCTAAGAACAGTTAAACTTTACAAATCAAACTAGAAGAAATTAAACAAAATCAGTGTAGTTAAAAAAAACAAAGAAAGGAGAGATAAACCAACATGGACAATGGAGGACACCGGCGGTGGAGCTGCTACCGTCGTCAGGTGGAGGGTGGAGGGAGACGGTTCTAACGACCCGACCGGTCATTTTAAGCTTTTAAACTTTGATCGCCAGTTCTCTGGCATGAGTTGCCACGTGTGGGTATTATGACATATGTAAATCATTGGTGTTGAGTTTTAGGTTAATCAGAACAAATTTGGAAGAACAGTTCTCAGTTGAAGCTTGTAATTTGAAAGGTTTGACCAAGATTTGACTTGTTTGTATTTGATCTCGGATTGGAATTTTTATGGGTTGGTTAGCTCCGTTGGGTGATTTGGGACTTAGGATTGCGATCAAATTTAGTTTTGGAGGTTCGGTGTAGAGTTTGGATTGAATTGGCGAAGTTAGTATTTTCTCGATTTCTGATTGATAGGTGAGATTTTCATTCGAGGGTTGGAATGGAATTCCGAGAGTTGCTGTAGCTTCGTTAATATGGGATGTGTGTGCAAAATTTCAGGTCATTCGGACGAGGTTTGTTAGACTTTTTGATCGAATTCGGAATTCGGAAGTTTTGGAATTCTTAGGATTGAATGCGAGGGTGATTTGATATTTTGATGTTGTTTTGAGCATTCCGAAGGTTGGAACAAGTTTGAATTATGTTATAGGGTGTGTTGGCATGTTTGGTCGAGGTCCCATGAGGATCAGATATGTTTTGGAAGAGTTTTTGGAAGATTTTGGCATTTTGAATATAAGCACGTAATGATCCAAAGGTCCAATTTTAGTTCTAGAGATCGAAATTTGATTTTGAGACTTCCAAAATTTCTATAATGAATTATATGAGTGATTTGAAAAGTTTGGTCTAATTTCATCAAGTCGCGATTGGGTTTTTGACAGGAATAATGAGTTAATTATTTAACGAGCGAAATGGATATCACACTGAGCAAACTAGCTCCAAATTGAGTTTCGATTGAAGGACTATGTTTGTATCAATATTTGTGACTCATAGGAATGATAATCGTCGAATTTCGAGTTCGTATGATGGAGTTAGAACATTTTTAGTTAAATAAAAAGCTGCTGAAATTTTCTGGGCAATTGCTGGTATTTTTGCAGATGCGGTGAACAGTAATCCCGCATTTGCGATGAACAGTACCGCATCTGTGGTAAACAGTTAAAAAAAAGAGAAAAAAGAAATTTCTAGGCAGTGCATAATTCGAGCAGTCCGAGAGGTTTCTCATTTTTGGAGCTATGGAGCTCGGATTAAAGCGATTTTTGAAGCTATTTTCACCATATGGATTGGGGTAAGTTTTCTATATCCAAAAGGGATTATATTTCATATTTCATGGTTATTTTCATCAAGAATTAGTGAATCAAATGGAATAAAGTGGAAAAAATTTGTAAACCTTTCAAAAATGAAAATTCTATATTTGGAGGCCGAATTATTGTCAGATTTTGGTAAAATTTGTATGGTTGGACTGGTTGTTGGATGGGGTTTCATATTTTGTAACTTTTTCAGGGTTTTGATAAGTGGGATCGGGGCTTGGGTTTTGCTAGTTATAGGATTTTTGATATTTTTCTATTGTTTTTGCTTGGGCTTTGTTCCCTTAGCATATTGTGTCGTATTCGTTCTGGTTTTGGATAGATTCGACGCGTGTGGAGGCCGATTCAAGGGGCAAATATGTCATGATCTAGAGATATCGCCGGTTCGAGGTGAGTAATGATTGTAAATGATATCCTGATGGTTTGAAACTCCGGATTGCATATCGTAGTGCTATATTGAGGTGACTTGCACGCCGGATAGCGAGCATTAGGTTAGAGCACCGTTTGGGGATTGTGACTTGGTTCGTCCCGATTAATGATTGTACCGTGTATTTGGCTAAAACTTATTTTTTATTATCATGATTTAGGCGGATTGCCATATTTGGGCTTCGTGCCAATTATTTGGACCCTTCGGGGATTTGTTTATCACTGTTTCCTCACTATTTTAATATATTACTTGAACTCAGTCCTTGTAACGACCCGACCGGTCTTTTTTAGAATTCATGCCCCGATCCCCTATTAACTGCTTGCCCTACGTTCATTCTGCTATTTTGGTTTGTCGGGATGTTCGGTTTTGAACTTCGAAGAGTTTTGGGGACACTTAGTCCCTAAATGAGAGCTTAAGTGTTGGAAAGTAACCGTAGTCAGAACAGTGTGAAGATGACCTCAGAATGGAAATTCGGCGGTCCCGTTAGCTCCGTTAGGTGATTTCGGGGTTGGGAGCATGTTCGGAATGTGTTTTGGAGGTCCGTAGCTAATTTAGGCTTGAAATGCTGAAGTTTGAATTTTCGAAGTCTCCGGTCCGATAGTGAGTTTTTGATCCGAGGGTCAGAATGGAATTTCGACAGTTTTAGTAGCTCTGTTATGTCATTTTGACTTGTCTGCAAAATTTGGCGTCGTTCCGAGTTGAATTGATAGGTTTCGGTATGAGATTCATTATTTGAAGACTTGGAGGTTCATAAGCTTGATTTTGGTTTGATTCGTCGTTTTGGTGTTGTGTTATGTGATTTGGGACTTCGAGCGAGTCCGTGTTAGGTTTTTTGACTTGTGTGTGTGATTGGTTGAGGTCCCGGGGGCCTCAGGTGTATTT
Organism: Nicotiana glauca; assembly: GCA_026770625.1. NCBI lineage: Eukaryota > Viridiplantae > Streptophyta > Magnoliopsida > Solanales > Solanaceae > Nicotiana > Nicotiana glauca. The sequence continues at coordinate 29,317 of MU718428.1, forward strand.
CGGATGCTCAGCGAGTCTGTTGTTTTCGCTTCTTCGGCTTGGGAACCGCAGAAGCAGCGCCGCAGAAGCGGCTTGGCAGACGCAGAAGCGGAAGGTGGACGTTGGCTTGGGGACCGCAAAAGCGGTGTAGGTTCCGCTGAAGCGAAGTCGCTTCTGTGATTGGTGGACCGCAGAAGCGGTTGGTCGGCTTATTAGGAGAACCGCAGAAGCGGTTAACTTTCCATAAAAGCGGGACCGCAAAAGCGGAAATCACTGGTGTGAAATAGGATAATCCGAGGGTTTATTTCAAAAGTTGAAAAATCAATTAGGAGCTCGGGAGAAGGCGATTTTGGGTGGATTTTGAATAAGATCAATGGGTAATATTTCTTTAACCTCATTTAGTTGTTTTCTATCAATATCTAGTTAAATCCACCATTATAATTCGAATTCAAGGTCAAAATTGGGGGAAAATTGGATGAAACTTCTTAGACTTAATTATTGTGTTTTGAGTGGGCATTTGACCTCCGATAAGGGAGATTTTTATATGGTTAGACTCGTGAGAGTGCGAGCATTCTGAAAATGTGAAAATTATTCGATTCCGAGATGTTGGCATAAGGGGAATTTTGGTCATTTTATCTAATTTTGCGCTTTAGCTTTGAATTAAATAATAGAATCAGCTGTTTGAGATGTTAATTACAATGTGTGATTTAACTGAATAGATTTGGTCCATTTGGAGTCAAGAACTCGTGGCAAGAACGTGGTTGCTAGATGATTTTAGCCGGTTTGAGGTAAGTATCTTGCCTAACCTTGTGTGGGGGACTTCCCCTTAGGAATTGAGTCTTCTTTGTTGATTGTATTCCTTGTATGCGAGGTGATGAGTGTGTGCTCGGATTTATTTGTGGAAAATTGTCCCTTTTAGGCTCTTAGATCCTTGAAATCATCGAATATGGAGTTGTTCTTGATACGATTTAGTTTCCTGTTATTAGTTTCACTTCTACATGACTTACTTGGAATTTATTTGCCCTTTTGGTTTATTCTTGCTACCTAATTGACTTTTACTTGTTTAATCGAAGACATTTACTCTTATCTAGCCATGTTATTTTTCCTAACTACTTGTCTTAAATTGCAAATCACTATTTCTATTTCTCATGTAATTAATTGGCCCTAATTGAAAAGAAGTTAGATATCCTATGCTTAGTTGATATTTCCTTATTTAGATTTACGTGACTTATGTTAACTTCCTCATTGTTGAATTATGTATTATGGAATCGTTGCTTCGTAGTATCTTCCCCCTTGTTGAGTTATTCTTATTGCGCTTCGTATTTTTCCTATTGCGGTTATTCCTTGTGAGTTAGTTGTATCGTCTTTTGGTGAACGAAATTTCTTGAGTTGATTCTCTTGCTTTGTTCCTATATATATATTGTCATTTATTGTGTTGTACTTGAGATAATGGGATGCACGAGGTTTCTTCCATGCGGTTGTTGATATTGTGATGCACGAGGTTTCTGCCGTGCGGTTGTTGATATTGTGATGCACGAGGTTTCTGCCGTGCGGTTGTTGATATTGTGATGCACTAGGTTTCTGCCGTGCGGTGGTTGCTACTGTGATGCACGAGGTTTCTGCCTTGCGGTTGTTGTTGAAGGGTTGCACGAGGTCTTATCCATGCCATTGTTGTTATTGATGCTTTGCACATGCGGCATAATAAGGCGGGATATGTTATATGCTTATATATGGGTTGCACATGTGGCGGAATAAGGTGGGAAAATTGTTATGCGTGTGTGGTGGAATAAGGTGGTGCTTATTATATTATTAATTGCACACGTGGCGAAATAAGGTGGGCTATGTCAGGGATTGATTGTATAGAGTTGTGATGGCCTGTGGAGGCATTCCTATTTGTTTTATATTGTGGTTGTGGGTCGTTTGCCCGAGTGAGCGTTACCGCTTGGGGAGTTGTGAGGAAACATTGTACGTGCAGTCCGTTCTCCCTTTTCATGTTCGCTAACTGGAAGAATTTTGTTAGAAACACTTGCACAAGCATACACGTAGCTGGACACTCCTATTAGAGGTGAATTCCTCCTGATTTTGCTAAGGGTGGAGGTACACCCTCGTTGTCTATCATATTTGTGAGAGTAGCCCTAGTTGGCCAGTTAGTTGTCAGCGTGACCATGAGGTTGATGGGGCACGGGATGCCCATTTGTTAGATTCAGATGTTAGGCCTTTTACGAGTTGTGGTTGTCCGAGACTTGGTGAAATTGTGGAAAGAGTTGAATAAGACCTTTTGTGAACAACACTGTAGGATATGACTTATTGACTTGTTTTCCCCTTGCTGTGTTGTGACCTTAGGATTTGGATTGTGATTTTGCCATCATTTCGTATCATCATTTATTATATTCTCGTTGTTAATTGTTGTATTAAATCTTATTGCGAGTTGTAGAATTGTTAATCATTCATGTAGTCTTTACATATTTATAGGTCATTACCACTATTCATATGATTATACTGTTATTGACCGGTAGGTGTCCTTACTGTTCCTCGTCACTACTCCATCGAGGTTAGTCTTGGTACTTACTGGGCACCGCCGTGGTGTACTCATGCTACTCTTCTGCACATTTTTGTTGTGCAGATACACGTACTCCCACTCAGTTCTGTCAGCCTTGGAAGGAGGCGTATCGGTAGAGACTACGAGGTATATCTGCTACGTCCGCAGACCGAGGAGTCCCTCTCTAGCTTTTCTATAATAAGTATAGTTCTTCAAATATTTCTCCTTGTATAGATATTCTTGAGTTAGAGCCTTTTATGTATCCCTTAGCTTGTGATTTGTGAGTTTCCGGGTATTGGGACTTTGTTAGCTTCGAGAATTGTTGTGGTATGTGCCGAGCGGCACCTTAAATACTATTTATTTTTACCAATTCAGTTTTATTTATTTTCTTCCGCATTGTTAGGCTTACCTAGTCATAGGGACTAGGTGCCATCACGACATGTTCATGGAGGGTGAACTAGGGTCGTGACAAGATGGTATCAGAGCTCTAGGTTCATAGGAATCACAGATCCCAAGCCGGTTTATTAGAGTCTCGTGGATCAGTACGGAGACGTCTGTACTTATCTGCGAGAGGCTATGTAACTGTTAGGAAAATTCCACTTCATTTGATTTCCCTATCGTGCGAGATTTTTGACATCCACAATCCTAAACCTCTGTCTTCTACTCTCTCACAGATGCTGAGGACACGTACTACCCGAGGTGATCAGGCGCCCGCGCCCCCTGCTGCAGTCGTCCGAGGTCGGGGCCATGGTAGAGTTCGAGGACGCGCATGTGGTGCAGCGAGAGTACCTGCGCGATCTACCACCGAGGTACCACCAGTAGATCCAGCGGGACTCTTGACACCTGACACGCCCGCTGCTACTACTACCCCAGCCATTCAGGAGACTTTAGCACAGTTCATGAGTATGTACACCACTTTGGCTCAGGCAGGATTGCTTCCCCTTACTGCAGCCACATCCCAGGCCGGGGGAGGAGCACAGACTCCTGCCGCCCGCACTCCTGAGCACCTAGCGCATGCTGAGCAGGTCCTAGAGATTATTCCTACGCCTCCTGCGACACTAGTTCAGCCCGAGGGCATGGCAGCAGCTTCCGAGCAGGAACAGATGAGACTAGAGAGGTTCAACAAGTATGATCCTCCAGTGTTCAGTGGATTAGCATCAGACGATTCCTTGGGGTTCCTTGATGAGTGTTACCGTATTCTCTATACTATGGGTATCTCTGGATCGAGCGGGGTTTCTTTCACTACCTTTCAGCTTCGAGGGGCCGCCTATGATTGGTGGAGAACCTATTAGTTAGACAGTCCAGACGAGGCAGCTTCACTGACTTGGACTCAGTTTTCAGATATGTTTCTGACAGAGTTTGTTCCTTAGAGCCTCAGGGATGCATGGCGCGCAGAGTTTGAGCATTTACGCCAGGGTGTTATGACCGTCTCGGAGTATGATGTCCGTTACACTAGTTTGGCTAGACATGCTTCAGCCTTGGTTTCTACTGTTCGCGAGAAGGTTCGCCGGTTCATTGAGGGGCTTATTCCTAGCATCAGGTCCAGCATGGCCCGTGAGTTGGAGATGGATATTCCATATCAGCAGGTGGTGAACATTGCTAGGAGGATAGAGGGTATGCATGCTAGAGAGAGAGAGGGCAGGCGAGGTCATGAGAGAGAGAGAGAGCAGATGAGATCAGGAGGGAGAGTTGGAGGAGACAAGGAATCCTCGTAGGCCGAGGAGATATAAAGGTCCTTATTTTGGAGGCAAGGTGTGTCATGGTAGAGGTTTTGCAGGTCAGCCAGTTCAGTTTGCGCTTCAGACTCAGCATGGTGACTCAGGTGTTCATGGGTCTCGGAGTACCCGTACCGCACAGTTCCCACTGCCTCGTCAGCAGAGAGGGTTCTTTGAGTGTGGAGATACTAGCCACATGATGAGAGATTGTCCTAGACTTCAGACCGGTGTGTCCCAGCGAGGTATTCAGGAAGGTAGAGGGTGCCCGAGGAGGGGAGGCCCGGCCCGTTGATGTGCTTCATATGGTAGGCTCAAGGCCAGTGCACCAGTTGAATGTCATTCAGGTACGGATTCAGTTTATTATTGAGGGGTACTATCCGTAGTTCTTCACAGCTCTGCTTATCGGGGTGAGCCCCTTATTTGTTGATCCCATCAGGGGTGCATTTCATGATTTGCACTATGTTTATGTGATTATTCCATTGGTAAGTTTTATGAGTGATGGCCGTGTCTATCGTTCGTTTCTAGCTGTTGTCGAGAGTTATGAGGCTAGTTGTAAATTCATGTTGTCCGTTTCAGTAGGTTGATATGATCACTAAGTATTCCTGGTTACGAGCTGTGATTTTTATGCTCCCCCGGTGTGGGATCCAGTCTGTGTTGTAATTTATAGACATAATTGATCTAGTGAGAGTCTCTAGATGGGTTGATATGTACCCTACTTGTGATCCTGTGTGGAGGGCGGGACCCTCGTGATTTTCAGGTAAATTGATATATTGAGACCGGGATGTGTGCCGTGGTGAGAGTTATATCAGTATAAGATCCTTGTGAGTCCTTTATATGCTTCCATTCTCTCTTGTTAGATGTCTTGTAGATTTGTGTTTTAGAAGAATTTATGCTAGTTAATTTGTTTGTTAGTTCCCTTGCGTGTTTTCCTTTCCCATGTTCATTCATTTTCGTCCTATGCTTCTTGGGTTTTAGTTTGTGGGATGTGTACCCGTTGGTGTTGGCTGAGATTTGGTTAATCGGGTGTTCTGTCATGTGGTATTTGCGGTTATTGTATCATCACCAGTGTTGTGGAGGTATGAAAGGAGTTCCTATTGAATATGAGGCTTGTGGCCGGTACAGATTTAATCTTAGATAGGTATTGCTAACAGAAATGTTATTGTGGGCCTATGTGCGGTGTGTCATGTTGTGTGGATGTACCCTGTGTGTGTTGGCTCGAATTGAAGTAGCTGGTTGAGACTGATACTGGATATGGATGTAGGATCGGGTCTTTTGAAAAGGGATGAGAGGTGAGAATTCTGGCTTGGAGGCTTATTGATATTGTTAGAAAGGCTAAAATTTTAGTTGAGATGGTGTCGTCATGCTTATGTGGGTTGGGGTGACGTGGGATCACCCGCGGGTGTATGTTGGAAGTGTGCACTCAGTGACTTGATGGTTTCAGGTGTGTTCTCTATGCTCGTTCGAGGACGAATGAATGTTTAAGTGTGGGAGGATGTAACGACCCGACCGGTCGTTTTTAGAATTCATGCCCCGATCCCCTATTAACTGCTTCCCCTAAGTTCATTCTGCTATTTTGGTTTTCCGGGATGTTCGGTTTTGAACTTTGAAGAGTTTTGCGGACACTTAGTCCCTAAATGAGAGCTTAAGTGTTGGAAAGTGGACGTAGTCGGAATAGTGTGGAGACGACCTCAGAATGGAAATTCGATGGTCCTGTTAGCTCCGTTAGGTGATTTCGGGGTTGGGAGCGTGTTCGGAATGTGTTTTGGAGGTCCGTAGCTAATTTAGGCTTGAAATGCCGAAGTTTGAATTTTCGAAGTCTCCGGTCCGATAGTGAGTTTTTTATCCGAGGGTCTGAATGGAATTCCGACAGTTTCAGTAGCTCCGTTATGTCATTTTTGACTTGTCTGCAAAATTTGGCGTTGTTCCGAGTTGAATTGATAGGTTTCGGCATGAGATTCATTATTTGAAGACTTGGAGGTTCATAAGCTTGATTTTTGTTTCATTCGTCGTTTCGGTGTTGTGTTATGTGATTTGGGACTTCGAACGAGTCCGTGTTAGGTTTTATGACTTGTGTGTGTGATTGGTTGAGGTCCCGGGGGCCTCGGGTGTGTTTCGGATGCTCAATAGGTAAATTTGAAGTTAGAAGGAAATTTGCAGCAAGCTTTCTATTGTTTTCGCTTCTGCGACTTGGGAACCGTAGAAGCGGCGCCGCAGAAGCGGCTTGGCAGACGCAGAAGCGGAAGGTGGACATTGGCTTGTGGACCGCAAAAGAGGTGTAGGTTCCGCTGAAGCGAAGTCGCTTCTGCGATTGGTGGACCGCAGAAGCGGTTGGTCAACTTATTAGGAGAACCGCAGAAGCGGTTAACTTTCCGCTAAAGCGGGACCGCAGAAGCGGTCCCTGGACCGCAAAAGCGGAAATCACTTATGTGAAATAGGATAATCCGAGGGTTTATTTCAAAAGTTGGAAAATCAATTGGGAGTTCGGGAGAAGGCAATTTTGGGTGGATTTTGAAGAGAAGATCAGTGGGTAATGTTTCCTTAACCTCATTTAGTTGTTTTCTATCAATATCTAGTTAAATCCACCATTAGAATTCGAATTCAAGGTCAAAATTGGGGGAAAATTGGATGAAACTTCTTAGACTTAATTATTGTGTTTTGAGTGGGCATTTGACCTCCGATTTGGGAGATTGTTATATGGTTAGACTCGTGAGAGTGCAAGCGTTCTGAAAATATGAAAACTATTTGATTCTGAGACATTGGCCTGAGGGGCGTTTTGGTCAATTTACCTAATTTTGTACTTTAGCTTTGAATTAAATAATAGAATCAATTGCTTAAGATGTTAATTACAATGTGTGATTTAATTGAATAGATTTGGGCCATTTGGAGTCGAGAACTCGTGGCAAGAACGTGGTTGCTAGTTGATTTTAGCCGGTTTGAGGTAAGTATCTTGTCTAACCTTGTGTGGGGGACTTCCCTTTAGGAATTGAGTCTTCTTCATTGATTGTATTACTTGTACGCGAGGTGACGAGTGCACGCTCGAATTTATTTGTGGAAAATTGTCACTTTTAGGCTCTTAGATCCTTGAAATCATCGAATATGGAGTTGTTCTTGATACGATTGAATTTCCTGTTATTAGTTTCACTTCTACATGAATTACTTGGAATTTATTTGCCCTTTTGGTTTATTCTTGATGCCTAATTGACTTTTACTTGTTTAACCGAAGACATTTACTCTTATCTAGCCACGTTATTTTTCCTAACTGCTTGTCTTAAATTGGAAATCACTATTTCTATTTCTCATGTAATTAATTGGCCCTAATTGAAAAGAAGTTAGATATCCTATGCTTAGTTGATATTTACTTATTGAGATTTATGTGACTTATGATAACTCCCTCGTTGTTGAATTACGTATTATGGAATCTTTGCTTCGTAGTATCTTCCCACTTGTTTAGTTGTTCTTATTGCGCTTAGTATTTTTCCTGTTGTGGTTATTCCTTGTGAGTTAGTTGTACCGTCTTTTGGTGAACGAAATTTCTTGAGTTGATTCTCTTGCTTTGTTCCTGTATATATATCGTCATTTATTGTGTTGTACTTGAGACATTGTGATGCACGAGGTTTCTGCCGTGCGGTTGTTGATATTGTGATGTACGAGGTTTCTGTCGTGCGGTTGTTGATATTGTGATGCACGAGGTTTCTGTCGTGTGGTTGTTGATATTGTGATGCATGAGGTTTCTATCGTGCGGTGGTTGCTAGTGTGATGCACGAGGTTTCTACCGTGCGGTTGTTGTTGAAGGGTTGCACGAGGTCTTTGCCGTGCCATTGTTGTTATTGATGCTTTGCACATGCGGCGTAATAAGGCAGGATATGTTATATGCTTATATATGGGTTGCGCATGTGGCGGAATAAGGTGGGAACATTGTTATGCGCATGTGGCAGAATAAGGCGGTGCTTATTATATTATTAATTGCACACGTGGCGAAATAAGGTGGGCTATATCAGGGATTGATTGTATAGAGTTGTGATGGCCTGTCAAGGCATTCCTATTTGTTTTATATTGTGGTTGTGGGTTGTTTACCTGAGTGAGCGTTACCGCTTGGGAAGTTGTGAGGAAACATTGTACGTGCAGTCCGTTCTCCCTTTTCATGTTCGCTAACTGGAAGAATTTTGTTAGAAACACTTGCACAAGCATACACATAGCTGGACACTCCTATTAGAGGTGAATTCCTCCTGATTTTGCTAAGGGTGGAGGTACGCCCTCGTTGTCTATCATATTTGTGAGAGTAGCCCTAGTTGTCCAGTTAGTTGTCAACGTGACCATGAGGTTGATGGGGCACGGGATGCCCATTTGTTAGATTCAGATGTTGGGCCTTTTACGAGTTGTGGTTGTCCGAGACTTGGTGAAATTGTGGAAAGAGTTGAATAAGACCTTTTGTGAACATCACTGTAGGATATGAGTTATTAACTTGTTTTCCCCTTGCTGTGTTGTGACCTTAGGATTTGGATTGTGATTTTGCCGTCATTTCGTATCATCGTTTATTATATTCTCGTTGTTAATTGTTGTATTAAATCTTATTGCGAGTTGTAGCATTGTTAATCATTCATGTAGTCTTTACATATTTATAGGTCATTACCACTATTCATATGATTATACTGTTATTGACCGGTAGGTGTCCTTACTGTTCCTCGTCACTACTCCATCGAGGTTAGTCTTGGTACTTACTGGGCACCGCCGTGGTGTACTCATGCTACTCTTCTGCACATTTTTGTTGTGCAGATACACGTACTCCCACTCAGTTCTGTCAGCCTTGGAAGGAGGCGTATCGGTAGAGACTACGAGGTATATCTGCTACGTCCGCAGACCGAGGAGTCCCTCTCTAGCTTTTCTATAATAAGTATAGTTCTTCAAATATTTCTCCTTGTATAGATATTCTTGAGTTAGAGCCTTTTATGTATCCCTTAGGTTGTGATTTGTGAGTTTCCGGGTATTGGGACTTTGTTAGCTTCGAGAATTGTTGTGGTATGTGCCGAGCGGCACCTTAAATACTATTTATTTTTACCAGTTCAGTTTTATTTATTTTCTTCCGCATTGTTAGGCTTATCTAGTCATAGGGACTAGGTGCCATCACGACATGTTCATGAAGGGTGAACTAGGGTCGTGACAGTCCTATTGATTATACTATTTTACAAACTCAGCCACTTTAATTAAATTTTGAGATTTAAATGATATTTTCACTGTTGTTTGGGCTGAGCACTACTATTTTACTGATGCCCGAGTGGCTTGTGATGATTTTCGGATTGAGTGAGGCCGAGAGCCATATGTGAGGATATGCTGAGTGATATGAGGCCGAGGGCCTGAGATACATTTATATGCCACGAGGTGGCTTGAGTGACGTGAGGAGGCTTTCAGGCCTTGTGAGTGATGTTAGGAGGCTTTCAGGCCTTGTGAGTGATGTGAGGAGGCTTTTAGTCCTTATGAGTGATGTGAGAAGGCTTTCAGGCCTTATGTTGATATAGCGCTTGGGCCGTAAGGGTCCCCTCCGGAGTCTGCACACCCACATTGAGCGCGGGTACCCATCTGATCTGAGAGTGAGCCCGGGGGCTGGTACTATGCTGAGCGACTGATACTGAGCCCGAGGGGCTGATTCCGTTATGAGCGATTGATATTAGGCCCGAAGGGCTGAGAGTGTTCTGAGAGTGTTCTAAGAGTGAGCCCGAGGGGTTGATACTGCTTTGAGATATTGCCCGAGGGGCGAACTTTTATTTGCTAATCTTGCATATTTACTTGCCATTTTACCTATTATACTGCGGTATTTGTGCCTGAGGGGCGGATCTTCTGTACTTATCGGCACTTACTATTTTTGAAATTATTTCGTAACCGTTGAAAAGATCATTTTCAAAAGAGATTTAAACTGAGCCAAAAATATTTCTAAAGATTTTACAGTTTTCACTATTTTCTCAAAGGATTGTACCCTGCTTCCATATAGTATGATGGTTTGCTTTACGTGTTTTCTTACTGCTCAGTTGTTATTTACTTTTATTGCTCACTGAGTTGGAGTACTCACTTTACTCCTTGCACCTCGTGTGCAGATTTAGGTATCTATGCACCCGGTAGCGTGTTTTGGTTAATTAGAGGCAGAGTTATATGAGTTAAGGAGGTGTCTGCCAGAGTTTGCAGCACCATTTCTCTCTTTTTTTGTTCATTATTCTGGTTTTGTATATTTTAGACCTTGTAGTGAGTTTACATTCTGATAGATGCTCATTACTTATGACACCCCGAGTAGGGCTGTGTTAAGTGGTATCTTCGTTGATTAATATTATTAAGTCATATTTAAGCTGATTATTCATGTTTATCTATTTTTTTTAAATACGAGTTGGGTTAATTGGCTGGCCTCGTCTTCACGAGAAGCTCAATCATGACCAGTATGGGGTTTGGGTCGTGACAAGTTGGTATCAGAGCCTAGGTTACCAGGTTTCACGAGTCATGAGCAGGTTTAGTAGAGTCTCGCAGAGCGGTACAGAGACGTCTTTTTCACATTATTCAATATGCCACTTTATGATGAAGCTCTCCAGAAGAGATCATCCATCAGCTTAAGAGGCTGGAGATAGAGGGGGTAAAAGTTCACGAAGTCGGACCACAATGAAAATAGCTTCCGCAGCTAGACAAAAATCCACATAGGCAAACAAAAGAAGTGGAGACAATTACACTATCAGGAACAAATTCCTAATGACTGGAAGTTAATTGCATGAGTGACATTATTCGTCCTATGATGCGTATGTACTTTTTGTTCTTTTTTGCATGGTTGGTTACCAGTTCAAGACCCGAAAGGTTTATCCAATGGATTTGAAATCTTACAATTTAGTTACAAACGGAACCAGTAGAGAAGTCAGATGTTTGCTAAGACTACATAAAAAATTATCTTTGTGGCATTTTGAGAAACAATTCTTAAAGAGATCCAAGTTGAGAATAATGTGCATGGAACTAAAATAGATGAAAAGAAAGTGCAATTTTCTTCATCTATTTGTGAGTTACAGTGAATACTTGATTAAGATTGTGAAGTCTTACAAATTTTTTTGGTTTTGCACAAATCTTTGTTAATGAGTCCCTGATCAAAAAAGAACATCTTATTAATGAGTCTTGCAGGTATCTCGATGGAGATCCTCTGTTCAGAATTTATTCTTACAAGAGTTCTCAGCTTGACCGGGAGCCTGGGTTTTGTAGTTTCTGTTGAGTGTTATTTTCTCATTAATTACATGTTAACTTTATTGTTTGTGACATTTCCGCTTACGACTTACTATATATCTTGGCCGATGTCTATATGCCATTTTCTGTTTCCTTTCTCACCTTTGACATTTTTCTATGTACTTTCCACTTGCAGTAACAAGCTCTTCAGTTTTTGTCAACTTGCCTGCTGCTGCCCTCCTAATTGTTATCCTTCGCTATCTATCTGAGGACTTTGATGCACGAATAAAAGCTGTTACATACAAAAGCAAGTGGATAGCACTTCTATCGGGGACAAGCATTTATATGAGCCCATAGACTTCTTAGAAGGATTCCAATTTAGAAAAGAATTGATAGTCTCTATTCCCTATCACATATTCTCCATCCCCTAAATTAGCCTAGTTAGATTTAATTTCCCTTTTTGTGGATTTCTTGACTTTTAGCCATTCTAAAAGAAAAATCTGAAAGTTTTTTTGCTTGATGAAGGTGATAAATGCTATAGGGAGAAGTTTGGAAATATTTCAGATAACAATTGTACATACAAAGACAAAGAATCGGCTAGTAAAGCAAGGGAAATAGTTACTTGCATTCAGTCCAAGTCTTACACAGTGCAGAAGGAGCAGCTTCGAATGCTACACGGGGTGGCAGAGTGGGAAATTTCATGGGAAGATCTCCATGTGGATGAACATATTGGTATTGGTAAGACCAAGTTCTTTAAGTTAATTTTCTGTAATTGTACATGGAGGGACAGTGCAACCTTGGAAAAATGTCTCTGTGGCTATATCTAAAATCAAATTTAAGCTTACACCTTTTGCCTTTCTGTAGTAGACATATGAACAGCTATATTGTGTTAAAATGATTGAAGAAAAATGGCAGACGAAATAGTTTTGTATGTTATTCTTAAAACTATATAGCTGACAGTTCATATGTACTTACCAAATGATGCAAGGTTTACTGTTATTTTTTATCACCTTATTCATTTTAGAATTTCCTAGTTTGAGAGTATTTCTATTAATAGGTCATATGTGAATTTATATGAATAATAAGGTGTAAAAGAGACGTATTTAGATGATTTTGTTAGATTAGGTACTTGTCAAAACTGTCTTCTGTGGTAGTTTAACTGCTTTTATTCTTATGGCAAATTGTAACTTGTACGTTGGGTTAGAGTGAATCGTTAGTTGATAAGATCTTTTATTTTATGTATGTGCTATTAGTTACTTAGCCAACTCTTGGGGCTTTGGATCTCCTTCATCTAGTTGATAATAGCTGAATGCATTACCTTTCTTAACATGATTAATACACTACTGTCATTCCAAATTCAGTTCATATTTGGACCAATTTCTGGAAACAGAATGTTGTTATATATGTCAATGCCTTGCCAATATCATATTACGAAAAGTTATCATAGTATCTTTTTTTGTATTATGAACACTCCAATTCTATAAGTATACTTCGTTATCACTGGCCACTCCCATTTAACTATCATAACTTCATTCACATGGTAAAATTTTAGGTGTGCCTTCAGTAATATTGTTTGAGTAGGGACTTTGAGTACTTTGCTATAGATTTCCCCCTTCCCTCACCTATGAGGATTGAAGTCCTTTTATTTGCTTACTTTTTGGAAGCAGATTATTTGTTTCTGCAGTTTACCATGTGAATTAGTTATTTGTCTCTGACTAAAGTAAATGTGAAAAACTGAATATCTGTAAGATGGAATGCTCAATATAATAACACTGAGATGTCCTTTCATGACTAGCATCTTGTATGTCCATTATTTTCTTTTTCTTTTTTTGATCAACTTATTTAGTCTAGGCATTCCAGTTGAAAGGTAATGACTTTATTTATCCTCTTTTGTAGGTGGAGTAGATCAACAAATAGAAGATGAAGGCAATGAAGATCTAGACCTTACTTAAGATGAATTTTTAATTGTTATAGATGAATGTTCTAGGAATATTTTGTTGTAAACATTTTGAAGCTTACTATCTTGAAATGTATTAAACTTAGCACTTGGGGTAGAACATTTCTTTTATGGATATTATTAGCCTATTGGACAAGTTATATTATTAATAATTTCATTTTGTAATTTATTTAAATTTTAGTGTTATTATAATTTATATATATATGCTATATTTCTGTTTTATATGAACTGTTACAAATGCCTACCATAACCGTTGCAATAGGACACAAGTGGCGTTCCATTAGAAGATAAACCGTTCCATTAAATCGTTCCAAAATACCCTCTAAACCGTTCCAATAGGTATTTAAAACCGTAGCGATACAAAAACAACCGTCACAATAGGTTAAAGAGACCGTTGTTATATCCATAAATAACCGTAACAATAGCTTACGAAAGTGTTGCATTAGATAATACGGTAACGGTTATTAGCCGTTGCATACACATTATAGTAATGGTTTTAAACCGTCCCAAATGGAAGGAATAATTGTTCCAATAGAGAAAAGGAAAAACGTTGCGATAGACATCTCTATAGCAACAGATATAAAAACCGTTCCAAGAACCGTTCCTATAGCTTTATTGGCACGCGAGCGGATGTGACGGTTTACTATCGCTACGACAACGGTTTATCTACCTACTGGAATGGTTTTCTATGCGTTACCATAGATCAATTTTTCAGTAGTGTGACTGCCAGCGTTTGCAGTACCATTTCTCTCTTTTTTTGTTCATTATTCCGGTTTTGTATATTTTAGACCTTATAGTGAGTTTACATTCTGATAGATGCTCATGACTTGTGACACCCCAATTAGGGCTGTGTTGAGTGGTATCTTCGTTGATTAATATTATTAAGTCATATTTAAGTTGATTATTCATGTTTATCTATTTTTTTTAAAGACGAGTTGGGTTAATTGGCAAGCCTCGTCTTCAACAGAGGCGCAATCACGACCAGCGTGGTGTTTGAGTCGTGACAAGTTGGTATCAGAGCGTAGGTTACCAGGTCTCACGAGTCATGAGCAGGTTTAGTAGAGTCTCGTAGAGTGGTACAGAGATGTCTGTATTTCTTCCCGAGAGGCTGCAGAACCTTTGGGAAAACTTCACATTCTTGGAATTCTTATCGTGCGTCCTTGATTCAGCTTGAGATGTAACTCTTGAAATTCCTTCCACGCGTTCGCATGCACGTATGAGCGCTCAGTTTCAGATATGCCGTGATGGCCTGTGAATCCCTGATCTAGTGGCGAGACGTGATCACCATGAGTTTTTAGTGGGCCAGTCTGGAGGACTTGAGGTGCTGATTGTGTGAACACGTGGTTTTGAACTTATATGTTCGGTATTGTCCCTATTAGTGGAAGTGATGGTTGGATAGCCATGTGATGAGTATGTTAGTACTGCGAGATATATCTATGTAACTTGGAAGTATCGAGGAAGATCTGCTGGATGATAGGAGAACTATTAAGTGTATGATTTCCATTGTGATTGGAGGTGTAGCTCCGAGTTAGGGGTGCGTAAAGAATATTTTTGTGTCTCCTAGTTGGGAGTGAAGTAAAGTTCTTGTTGTGGTATGAGTTCAGACTAAGGAAGACTAAGTGGCTGTGTAATGTGTATGAAGGTGGAAGGTATGCGAAAATTTTATATTGAGGCGAAACAGGTGGGTTATCACTTGCGGAGTGTTCTGAAGTGGTGTGATCCTTATGTGCATTTTAGGAGATCTCATGTGTAATTAAAGGGTATGTGTTGAAATTTGAAATTTTGGTTCGCTTAAGAGAGTGGGCTTAACTGTTGCGGGGATGAATGCGAGATTTGTCGAAGATTTACAGTACTGGGTGATCTATGTTTTCACAAACTTATTAATGATTTGAGTTTAATCTCACTATGGTATTGTGGCATCAATAGAGTAAAAGTGTTATGAGTTGTTGAGTGTGTCTTGATCTATGACTTCGAGCAAAGTGGGGGAGCCTGCTGTGAGCAGTTGATTGCACAGTTAGGTGCTATGTTAGTTCTAGTTTGGGGCATGCGAGTGAATTAGCTATGGCTAGAGTAGAAGAAAAAATTGACAAAGGTTACATTATGCTTCATAAAGTATAAGAATCACGGGATGTCTAGAGTATTATTGGTAAAGGATGCTCGGCGTATAGAGCAGGAAGTTGCTTGGTGGTATTTGAGGTTACGTTCTGAGGTGTCGGAGAGCCAGTAAGGCATGAGTTGTTCGGTTTCTTTGATCAGACTAATTGCTATTTGAAGAGAGTGGATGACCTACGAGAATGGTTCTAATATGTTCAAGATTCTGCATATATCAATTGGGCAATTTGAAGTTGCATGTGTGGTTAGAAAATGGATTTCATTGTAGGATATCAAGACTTGTAGTATTTTCTGTAAATTGTGGGCTTCTATGTATCAGTATCAAGAAAGTAAAGATAATGAATTTTGATTCGTAGGGAGTCTCTTCAGATAAGTATTGTTGGAATATGGTACTTTTGGTAATATGTAAGGGAGTATTCAGCGACTTATGGGTTTCAGAAAGTGGGGTTATATGCTTGGGTTTCGTGTGGTAAGCCTGGGTTGAGGAATTGTTGTGCTATAACAAGAGGGAATATCAAGTTGAGGATGAAACAAAAGGAAATTTAGATGGATGGAGTAGCTTGATAGTAGACTGGATCGGTATGGTAAGGATATGATTAACTCCTTGTGCGTGTTCGAGGTAATGAGTTCTTTCAGGTATTTTGCAGCAATGCTCTTGGGTTTTGATGGCTTGCTTAGCTTGGTCGAGTTAGAAGGACTCAGTCCTAGCAGGTCGGATTTGTGCAAAGAGAACTCGGAGAGTTCTTGATGGGTTTTACCGTGGTTTGGAAATGTATATTTCCTATGGGCATGTGGAGCATGAGATGTATAGTGATTTTCTCCTAGATGGGATCAAATGGAAGGTTCTTGACTAGTTGATTACATATTTGAGTGGCTTGGAAGGGATTATGAAGTTATTATATTTATCATAGGATGGCGTGATATATGTGGTATGTTGTGTATGGTTGAGATTGGCATGGGTAAGGTCACATTTCAGTTCTAAAAGGAAGGTCATGAATTCTTAGACAGCACGGCAGTTTCAGATAACTAGGTAAATGATATTACTAAAAGGTGTGTTTTGATAAGGGTATAAACCTTAGAAAAAGCGCAATGTGTTTGAATTAGGGCTACTTCATTAGTATTGTGGCACTCTCTTATTGTATCAACAGTCGATATTCAAGTTGGCTTGGTAGCGCACAAGAATTATAGGAGTATCCCTCATGGAATGATTGGGTATCAGATGTGTGTTAGATATTCGGGCAGTGTAGCTGGGATCAAATATGGTGATTCGTGTGCTTTATGGATTGGGAGAATGAGAGTTTCCATGATTAGATGGCTTTATTGTTGTGGACTGTGAGAAAATAGCTAAGGTTGGTCAGAGGGCGGTATGTGCTATGATTCAGTCATTGTGAACCTTTAAAGAGTTAATTATCTATTATGGGTTACCAGAGTTGATTTGGGGTTCATTGGTAGGTCCAACATGGATGTGCGTTCTACACCCGGTCTGATTTGTTTACTCCGAACTACTATTATTGCGAGATGTGCCATTCGATTGTTGTTGAGCTTATTCATGATCTATGGGTTACTCTTCTATGTTACGAGGATTTGTAATTTTGTGGTTATATGCAAAAATGGTACGGTTTCAGTTGGGCTTTATAGCGGGATTTGAATGAGAAGGGTATTTGGGTGTTGCATGACTTCTTGCACATTGGCTATGTTCCTCTGGACGGATGTGGCATTGCGTCATTTTCTTCACCATGGTTATGGTGATTCACTTTTAGGTGCTAGGCATCAAATTGGCTTGGTTGATGATTTTGGGCATGGTGACTTGAGGTGTTTTATGCGGACCAGTGTTTGGATAGGGTCGCTCATTTCAGCGAAGTTATATGAAGGTATGATCTTTCGGGCGAGATTCGTGTGTTATGTTTCTATGAGGTGCAACGGTCTCTCAGCATTTGGTGTGGTTGTACTGGTGAGCTTGTGGTACAGCTCTCTTATTTGAGTCATTTTCATGATTTGAGTACGTTCAGATTGTTGCTTATTAGTGCGCGGTTTGCACTAATTGTGGCTTTAGATTGTATTGGTGTGCCATGTCACTAGAGTGGTTGTGTTGGATTAGATGAGATCCTTGGGATCTTTAATGAATACAAATAGATTCGATTTCAGCATGTTGGGAGGATAATATCGAGGTTCGGCTTAGAAATTTTCAATGGTCTTCGTCAAAGGAGAAGTAGGCTTCATGAATGGTTGATCCGAGAAATGGTTATGGTTTATTGCGTGTTCCATTTATCAGTGAGAGTGTATGAAAGTGTTGGAATGACACTTTAGTTGATAAGAGATTTTCTATTGGTATTCGGTTGTTGTGTGCAGCTGCTGTGATTAACAGTTATCGCTACTAGTGTTGAATTGTGTGGTATATCATGTAATTGCACCTGAGGTTGCCGGCATGGCCTATTAAAGCTGGTTCGAGATTATTTCGAGTATTGGTGTGAGGTTTTGATCGTATTGATGGTTTCAGAAATGAAAGTGTGGTTGTATGGTTTATGGACTAGGATGGATTGTGAAATTTTAGCTATGCTGTGCTATCTGACCTATGTGAGATAGGGTGATGTGAGATCATCCTCGGGTATATGCCTGGTAAGGTTATTCAGCGATTGGTTGGCTTTTAGAAGAACTCTGGGTATGTTCGAGGACAAACGTGTGTTTAAGTGGGGGAGCATGTAATGACCCGACCGGTCATTTTGAGCTTTTGCACTTTGATCGCCAGTTCTCGGGCATGACTTGCCCCGTATGGGTATTATGACTTATGTAAATCGTTGGTGTTGAGTTTCAGGTTAATCAGAACGAATTTGGAAGAAAAGTTCTCAATTGAAGATTGAAATTTGAAAGGTTTGACCAAGATTTAACTTGTTTGTATTTGATCTCGGATTGGAATTTTTATGGTTTGGTTAGCTTCGTTGGGTAATTTGGGACTTAAGAGTGTGATTGGAATTGGTTTTGGAGGTTCGGTACAGAATTTTGATTGAATTCGCGAAGTTAGTATTTGTCGATTTCCGGTTGATAGGCGAGATTTTGATTTGTGGGTCGGAATGGAGTTCTGAGAGTTTATGTAGCTTTTTTATGTCATTTGGGATGTGTGTACAAAATTTCAAGTCATTCGAACGAGTTTTGATAGACTTTTTGATCGAATTCGGAAGTTTTTGAATTCTTAGGCTTGAATCCGAGGTTGATTTGATATTTTGATGTTGTTTTGAGCGTTCCGAAGGTTGGAGCAAGTTTGAATTATGTAATGGGGTGTGTTGGCATGTTTGGTCGGGGTCCCATGAGGATAAGATATGTTTTGGAAGAGTTTTTGGAAGATTTTGGCATTTTGAATATAAGAATGTAATGATCTAAAGGTCCAATTTTAGTTCTAGAGATCGAAATTTGATTTGGAGACTTCCGGAATTTCGATAATGAATTATAGGAGTGATCTGGAATGTTTGGTCTAATTTCATCAAGTCGCGATTGGGTTTTTGACGCGAATTATGAGTTAATTGTTTAACGAGCAAAATGGATATTGCACCGAGCAAACAAGCTCCGAATTGAGTTTCTATTGAAGGACTATGTTCATATCATTATTTTTGACTCATAGGAATGAGAATCATCGAATTCCGACTTCGTATGATGGAGTTAGAGCATTTTAGTGAAATAAAAAGCTGCTGAAATTTTCTGGGCAATTGCTGGTATTTTCGCAGATGCGGTGAACAGTACCGTATCTACGGTGAACAGCAATCCCGTATCTGCGGTGAACAGTACCGCATCTGTGGTGAACAGTAAAAAAAAAGAATTTTTTTGGATAGTGTATAATTCGAGCAGTCCGAGAGTTTTCTCATTTTTGGAGCTATGGAGTTCGGATTAAAACGATTTTCGAAGCGATTTTCACCATATGGATTGGGCTAAGTGTTCTATATCCAAAAGTGATTATATTTAATGATTCCATGATTATTTTAATCAAGAATTAGAGAATCAAATGGACGAAATTGGAGAAAATTTGTAAACCTTTAAAAAATAAAAATTCTAGATTTGGAGGCCGAATTATTGTCGGATTTTGGTAAAATTTGTATGGTTGGACTCGTAGTTGGATGGGGTTTCATATTTTGTAACTTTTTCCGGGTTTCGAGAAGTGGGCCCGGGGCTCAGGTTTTGCTAATTTTGGGATTTTTGATATTTTTCGACTGTTTTTGCTTGGGCTTTGTTCCCTTAGCATATTGTAACGTATTCGTTCTGGTTTTGGATAGATTCGATGCGCGTGGAGGCCAATTCGAGGGGAAAAGGCATCATGATCTAGGGATATCGCCAGTTCGAGGTGAGTAATGATTGTAAATGATATCCTGGGGGTTTGAAACCCCGGATTGCACATCGTAGTGCTATATTGAGGTGACTTGCACGCGGGATAGCGAGCGTGGGGTAGAGCACCGTTGGGGGATTGTGACTTTGTCCGTCCCGATTGATGATTGTACCGCGTATTTGGCTGAAACTTATTTGTTATTATCATGATTTAGGCGGATTGCCATATTTGGGCTTCGTGCCAATTATTTGGACCCTTCGGGGATTTTTTTATCACTGTTTCCTCACTATTTTGATACATTACTTGAACTCAGTCCCATTGATTGTACTGTTTAACAAACTCAGGCGCTTTAATTGAATTTTGAGATTTAAATGATATTATCACTGTCGTTTGGGCTGAGCACTACTATTTTACTGATACCTGAGGGGCTTGTGATGATTTTCGGACTGAGTGAGGCCGAGGGCCATATGTGAGGATATGCTGAGTGATATGAGGCCGAGGTCCTGAGATACAATTATGCCACGAGGTGGCTTGAGTGACGTGAGGAGGCTTTCAGGCCTTATGAGTGATGTGAGAAGGCTTTCAGGCCTTATGTTGATATAGCGCTTGGGCCGTAAGGGGCCCCTCCGGAGTCTGCACACCCACAGTGAGCGCGGGTACCCATCTGATCTGAGAGTGAGCCCGAGGGGCTGGTACTAAGCTGAGTGACTGATACTGAGCCCGAGGGGATGATTCTGTTCTGAGCGATGATATTGGGGCTGAGTGTGTTCTGAGAGTGAGCGCGAGGGGCTGGTACTGTTTTGAGATATTGCCCGAGGGCGAACTTTTATGTGCTCATCTTGCATATTTACTTGCCTTTTTCCCTGTTATACTGTGGTATTTCTGCCCGAGGGACGGATCTTCTGTGCTTATCGGCACTAACTATTTTTGAAATTATTTCGTAACCATTGAAAAGATGATTTTCAAAAGAGATTTAAACTGAGCCAAAAATATTTCTAAAGATTTCACAGCTTTCACTGTGTTCTCAAAGGATTGTACCCTGCTTCCATATAGTATGATGGTTTGCTTTATGTGTTTTCTTACTGCTAGTTGTTATTTAATTTTATTGCTCACTGAGTTGGAGTACTCACTTTACTCCCTGCACCTCGTGTGCAGATGCAGGTATCTATTCACCCGGTAGCGGGTTTTGGCTAATCAGAGGCAGAGTTATATGAGTTAAGGAGGTGACTGCCAGCGTTCGCAGCACTATTTCTCTTTTTTTTCCATTATTCCAGTTTTCGTATATTTTAGACCTTGTAGTGAGTTTACATTCTGATAGATGCTCGTGACTTGTGACAGCCCGATTAGGGATGTGTTTGGTGGTATCTTCGCTGATTAATATTATTAAGAAAATAAGAGAATATGAGGGGAAACCTGTTTTTTAGCTACTGCATTTACAAAAAGCGACCAACTTTTGTCGCAAAATTTGGTAGAAAAAATGTATTTACTATTTTGACCTAAATATCGACCAAAGTTGCTCGCTAATTTCTACCCGTTTGGCTAGAATAGCGACTAACATTGGTCGCCATATCTAAAAAAAATATTAAATTACTTTTAATTCAATTTAAAATTATATATATATATATATATATATATATATATATATATATAAAATTAAAAGAAATTTAATAT
>MU718428.1:55765-67315 GCA_026770625.1 Nicotiana glauca
ATATATATATATATATATCAAACTTTGCAAATATAAGGCAAAGATTTGTCTTCAAACCCCTAAACAAGACAGGGGTAAACCAACTGATTATTGACGAAAGGAACATAAGCGTTGGAGCGATCATCGGAATCTCTAAGTTCTGCACTCTTTTTTCCTTCGTCCGGTTTTTGTCCCTATTGGGTTTTTCTGGCAAGGCTTTTAATGACGCAGAGACACAGATGAAAAGGATAAAATCTTCCACTTCCCGGTCACATCATAGTGAGTAACCGGAAAATGGGGGGACTATCTGTATTGGTGAAAATTAGACTCGCCACGTGGGTCTATTAAATGGCGACACGTGTCAGCAAAGTTTCAAGAAAAGTGAAGAATGACATGTAAAGATGATATGTGAAACACCCTCGGGACCGAACATACTCGTACCGTGCCTGTTAGCCATGGAACTGATCATCATAAAATAGCCCAGAACAGGTGCGGGAGAATATATCATAATTACAAATGAGGAAGGAATCAATTACTTCCGGATTATATGGGATTTACCATAATTATACCATCAGTTAGAAATCAAATATGTAACGTACAATAAATGCAATGAATGATTGTAACAGTCATAACAAGGTAGTCAATTACAAGATTGACTCAACAGGCACGAGATTGACATGACAGGCATGAGATTGACACAACAGGCACGGGATTGACTCAACAGGCACGGGATTGACTCACTTAAAAGGCACGAGATTGACTCAACAGGCACGGGATTGACTTAACAGGCACGAGATTGACTCATTAATTACAGAATTAACTCATCAATTATGGAATTAACTAATCAGTTACGGAATTCTAGCATTTACACAACTGTTACAAGTCTTCCAAAAGTAATGGATGGATTGAGTAAATGCTCATAATGGACCCATAATTCAAGGAGACTAGTTACTTAGATTTAGCCCTATAAATAGACATACTTTTACCACTGTCAGGAAAATCTAATTTTCTTTTCTACAATGCTATACATTGTAATATATAGCATCTTGCTCTCAAGTTAGCCATAGTTCGACCCTTCAAGCTCTGTTCGGCTCATTATCCTATCAAGGATCATTCAATAAGAATTCTTTTTTCTCTGCTTTATTTTATCCCACTTCTCTATCATATTGTATTAACAAAATTTTATATCTTTCGGACTGAATCAGTTGCTTGTAGCCCGTCATATAAAATTATTGCTTTGACATTAAAAACTATTTTTTTGGTTAGACAATTCCCTCAAGCCAAAGTTAGATCAAACACTTACCTTGGTCTGAAAATAGCAATCAAGGCTCTAAAACCACTTTTCCTTTAGGTTCCGACTCCGAAACAATGATATCTAGGCACAATTTGGTTCAATAGTATCAATAAGAGCTCAAAAACATAATCCCATAGTTTAGAAATGAAATTCCCATCATTCTTCCAAAAATAGCAAAATCTGACACCGGGCCCACATGGTCCAAACTCGAGGCTCAGACCAAAATCCAATCACCCATAACCCCACGAGTTCAAATATATAATTTGTTTCAAGATTCGACTCCATGTTGGGGTTGAATCACCCAAAATTCCCAAAGCCCTAGTTCTACCCAATTTCCCCAATTTACACCCTAAATTACATGTTTTAGGTCTAGGAATTCAAGAGATTTTGATGGAAAATGAAGAAAACGAGTTAATTAATACTTACCCAAGGAGATTTGGTGAAGAAGAACTTTAAAAATCGCATAGGTGCTGTTGGAGAAGAGAGAGTTTGAGAAATGGGATGAAAATCCCGTAAATGTTCTGTTTTAGGCTTTTAAAAATAACTGGCAAAATTGTTCATCGCGTTCGCGACACACTGGTCGCATTCGCGATGAAGGAAAACGGGTAGGCATCGCGTTCGTGTGAAAGAGAATGCGAACGCGTAGAAGAAAATGCTGGGGCCCCAGGGACTGTTATACGCGAACGCGTTAAGGGGGATCGCGAACGCGTTGAAGGACAGGGCTGAGCTACGCGAACGCATGAAAGCAAGCACGAACGCGATGAGAAAAATGTCTCCTAAGTCAACTACTCTATGCGAACACAAGGAAGACCTCGCGAACGTGAAGCAGGGAAGTTCTAAGATAGTGCGAACGCGAGCCTGGGGCCGCATTCGCGAAGAACAAAATCTCTGTGTAAAATTGCAGAAAAATCTGATGTGTTTTCAAGTGCAAAACTGCCCCGAACCACCTTCGAATCACTCCCGAGCCCTCGGGGCTCCCAACCAAACACACACATTAACTCAATATCATCCTACAAACTTGCTCGAGCGATCAAATCGCCAAAATAACATCAAAATCAAAGAATCAAACCCTAAAACTCATAATTTTCATTTCAAAGTTCATCAACTTCCAACTTTAGCTATTTAGGTTTGGAACATGTCAAATGACGTCCGATTTCGACCAAATTTCACAGGAAGCGCTTAACGCATATTTAAGATCTGTACCGGGCGTTGGAACAAAAATACGAGCCCGATACCTATATTTTCTAACTCATTTTCATTTCCATTTTTCCTTAATAATTTTAGAAAAATAATTAACAGAAAAATTCTTTTACCGGGGTTCTGGACCTCGGATTTCGACTCCGAGCACATGCCCGAGTCCCATATTTTTTTACGGACCTCCCGGGACCGTCACACCATGGATCTGGGTCCGTTTACCCAAAATTTTGACCAAAGTCCACTATATCAATATTAATATTATAATTCTTCAAACTTTTCGCAGAATTCATATATTTTAACATAAAAACTTTTCGGCTTTACGCCCAGACTGCGCACACAATCGAGCCAACTAAAAGCAAGGTTTCCAAGGCCTCGAAAGTGCGGAAAAAGGGAGAAACACGGTGATGACCTTTTGGGTCGTCACATTCTCTACCTCTAAAACAACTATTCGTCCTCGAACGGACAAAAGAAAGAAGTACCTGAGTCAGGAAATAGATGAGGGTAACGGCTCCGCATATCAGACTCGGACTCCCAGGTCGATGCCTCAGGAGGCTAACCTCTCCAATAAACACGCACTGAAGGAAAACTCTTCGACCTCAACTGTCGAACCTACCGGTCTAGAATAGCTATCGGCTCCTCCTTGTAAGACAGATCCTTTTCCAACTGGACAATGCTGAAATCAAACAAGTGGGTAGGATCGCCGTGATACCTCCGAAGCATAGACACATGAAACACTGGATGCACGGCTGACAAGCTAGGTGGCTAGGCAAGTCTATAAGCCACCTCTCCCACACGATCAAGAATCTCAAATGGGCCAATGAAACTAGGGCTAAGCTTGCCCTTCTTCCCAAATCTCATCACGCCTTTCATAGGCGATACACAGAGCAATACTCGCTCGCCAACCATGAAAACTACATCTCGAACCTTGCGATCCGCATAACTCTTTTGATGTGACTGAGCCGAACGAAGTCTGTCCTGAATGATCTTGACCTTATCCAGGGCCTCCTGGACTAAATCTATACCCAAAAACCGAGCCTCTCCCGGCTCAAACCATCCAACTGGAGACCGACATCGCCTACCATACAACGCCTCATAAGGAGCTATATGAATGCTGGACTAGTAGCTTTTGTTGTAGGCAAACTCTGCCAAAGGTAGAAACTGGTCCCAAGAGCCTCCAAGGTCAATAACACAGGCTCAGAGCATATCCTCCAATATCTGAATAGTCCTCTCGGACTGACCGTCTGTCTGAGGGTGGAATGTGTGCTCAACTGAACCTAGGTGCCCAACTCCTGCTGACCTGCTCTCCAAATGCGCAAGGTAAACTGCATACCCCGATCCGAAATGATAGATTTCGGCACACCATAAAGGCAAACAATCTCTCGGATGTAGATTTTAGCTAATATCTCCGATGAATAGGTGGTGGCAACAGGAATGAAATGTGCTGACTTGGTCAGCCTATCAACAATGACCCAAATAGCATCAAACTTCTTCCGGGTCACCGGAAGTCCAGTAACAAAGTCCATGGTAATCCGCTCCCACTTCCACTCGGGAAGCTCAATTCTCCGAAACACACCACCAGGCATCTGATGCTCATACTTGACCTGCTGAAAATTCAAACATCAAGCCACATATGCAACAATGTCCTTCTTCATCCTACGCCACCAATAATGCTGCCGCAAGTCCTGATACATCTTCGCGGTGCCCAGATAGATAGAATACCGAGAACTATGGGCCTCTGCTAAGATCAACTCTCGAATACCATCAACATTAGGCACATATACTCGCCCCTGCAACCTCAAAACACCATCTGCATCTAAAGTCACATTCGTGGCACCTCCACGCTGCACTATGTCTCTCAGGACACAGATGAGGATCATCAAACTGCCGATCACGGATACGCTCCAATAATAAAGAACGAGCGACTGTGCAAGCTAAAACTCGGCTAGGCTCAGAAATGTCCAACCTCACAAATCAATTGGCCAAGGCCTGAATATCCAAAGCAAGCTATCTTCGGCTGACCGGAATATAAGCAAGGCTACCCATACTGGTTGAGTTCCTACTCAATGTATCCGCCACCGCATTGGCTCTCCCCGGATGGTACAAAATAGTAACATCATAATCCTTCAGTAGCTCCAACCATCTCCGCCGCCTCAAGTTCAACTCTTTCTGCTTGAACAAGTATTGCAGACTCTTGTGATCAGTGTATACCTCACACGTCACACCATATAAGTAATGCCTCCAAATCTTCGAAGCATGAACAATGGCTGCCAACTCTAGATCAGGGACTGGGTAATTCTTCTCGTGAATATTCAACTGCCTCGAAGCATAAGGAATGACCCTGCCATCCTGCATCAATACTGCGCCAAGCCCAATACAAGAAGCATCACAATAAACTGTATAAGGCCCTGAACATATGGGCAAAATCAATATCGGTGTTGTAGTTAGAGCTGTCTTGAGCTTCTGAAAGCTCTCCTCGCACTTGTCTGACCATCTGAACTAAGCACCCTTCTGGGTCAACCTGGTCATCAGGGCTGCTATAGATGAAAACCCCTTCACGAACCGTCGATAATATCCTGCTAATCCCAAGAAACTCTGAATCTCAGTAGCTGAAGCTGGTCGAAGTCAATTCTTGACTGCCTCAATCTTCTTCGGATCTACCTGAATGCCCTCTACTGATACTACATGACCCAGAAATGTGATTGAACACAACCAGAACTCGTACTTGGAGAACTTGGCATACAACTGGCTATCCTTCAGAGTCTGAAGAACCACTCTGAGGTGCTGCTCGTGCTCCTCCTGACTGCGGGAGTAAACAAGAATATCATCAATGAAGACTATCACGAACAAGTCTAAATAAGGCCTGAACACTCGGTTCATCAACTCCATAAATGCTGCTGGGGCATTGGTCAACCCAAATGACAAGACCAAAAACTCATAATGCACGTACCGAGTGCGAAATGCTGTCTTAGGGACATCAGAAGCCCTAATCCTCAGCCGGTGATAGCCCGATCTCAAATCTATCTTTTAAAACACCTTCGCACCCTGCAACTTGTCAAACAAATCATTAATCCTTGGCAGTGGGTACTTGTTCTTTATCGTCACCTTGTTCAGCTACCGATAATCTATGCACATCCTCATCGATCCATCCTTTTTCTTCACAAATATAACTAGCGCACCCCAAGGATAAACACTACGCCTGATTAAGCCTTTCACAAGTAAATCTTGCAACTGATCCTTTAGCTCTTTCAGCTCTGGTGGGGCCATACGGTACGACGGGATAGAAATGGGTTGCGTGCCTGGACCCAGATCAATACAAAAATCAATATCCCTGTCGGGCGTCATACCCGGCAGGTCTTAAGGAAAAACCTCTGGGAACTCCCGAACAATAGGAACTGACTCAATAGATGGAACTATGTGCTGGAATCACGAACATATGCCAAATAAACTAAACACCCCTTCTCGGCCATGCGTCGAGCCTTAACATATGAAATAACAATGCGTGTGGCATGTCCTGGGGTCCCTCTCCACTCCAATCAGGGCAAGTCCGGTAGAGCCAAGGTCATGGTCTTGGCGTGAAAATCCAAGATTGTATGATATGGGGACAACCAATCCATCCCCAATATAACATCAAAAGCAACCATGTCTAGAAGCAATAGATCAACGCGGGTCTCAAGACCCTCAAATAATACTACACAGGAACGATGAACTCTGTCGACCACTATAGAATCACCCACTGGTGTGGATACATATACAGGAATACCCAAGGTATCACTAGGCATAGCCAAGTAGGGAGCAGAATAAGACGACACATATGAATACATAGACCCAGGGTCAAATAGCACTGATGCATCTCTGTCACAGACCCGAATAGTACCTGTAATAACCGTATCGGAAGACTCAGCTTCTGGGCTGGCTGGCAAAGCATAACACCGGGGTTGGGCCCCACCTCCCTGAACTGTATCTCTAGGACGATCAACCACTGGTTGAACTTTGTCTCTGCCGGTCCGAGCGCCACCTCTACGGTCCCTACCTCTACCTTTATGATCCCTACCTCTACCTCTAGCTGGCTGGGCGGGCTGTGGATCACCAGCTGCCTGAATCATAGGGTGAGGACCCTACTGCTGAGAGCTACCCGATGCTCGAGGAAAAAACCTGACAATGTGACCGGGGTCACCACAACTATAACAAGATCTCGGCTGCTGCGACTGCTTGCCCTGTCGACCAGAATGTCCTCCCCTGAAGCTCTGAAGTGGGGGTGCACTGATAGGCTGCTGATATGAATAGTACTGCTGAGAACCACTGCTTCCAGGAGTACCATGAGAAACCTGAAGCGCAGACTGAAAGGGTCTCGGTGCCTGACCTCTACCATAGGAATCCCTACCTCCAGATGAGGTACCACTAAATCTACCAGAATGACGAGGCCTCTTGTTCGACAGCTGACCACCCCCCCGTGTAAGGGCCATCTCAACTCTGCGGGTTGCATTGGCCGCCTCCTAAAAGGAAATATCACTACCAACTCCCATGGCCATCTGAAGACGGATCGGCTGAATCAATCCATCAATGAATCTCCGGACCCTCTCTCGCTCTGTAGGGAGTATCACAACTGCATGGCGTGCCAAGTCAACAAATCTAGTCTCATATTGTGTAACTATCATGGAGCCCTGCTGGAGGCACTCAAACTGTCTACGAAGTGCCTCCCGCTGAGTGACGGGGAGAAACTTCTCCAAGAATAACTCCACAAACCGATCCCATGTCAAAGCTGGAGACCCTGCTGGTCTAGATAGGCAAAAATCTCTCCACCAAGTCTTGGCGGATCCCGCAAGCCTGAAGGTGCAAAAATCGACCCCGTTGGTCTCTACTATACCCATGATACTGAGAATATCATGACAACTGAATAGAAATCCTGGGGATCCTCTGATGAAGCACCGTTAAAAGTAGTGGTGAAGAGCTTGGAGAACCGATCAAGTCTCCACAAGGCATCTGAATACATAACCGCTCCACCGACGGCCTAAGCTATAATACATGTCTGAGCTGCCACTGCGGGATGAACCACTGGAACTTGAGTCCGGGGAGCTACCTACTTCAGAGTACGCGTAGGAGGAGTCTGAAACCCTTCTCCAACCTGAGAAGTAGCTGGTGCTACTGGCAGCAAACCCGCTCCAGTGAGACTATCCATAAAGCCTGCCAACCTGACTAGAGCATCCTGAAGATTCAGGGTAAACATGACCCCTCTTGGGACCTGAGCTGGGCCCACTAGAGATGTTGGGGCTGGAACCTCCTAATCATAGTCAATATGAGGCTCCACCTCTGGAACTGCTGCCTGGGGCTGAGCTCTGCCCCTACCACGGCTCTGGCATGGCCTCGGCCTCTGCCCCTTGCAGGAGCTGCTGCTGGGGGCTCGGGCTGATGCGCGGTAGAAGAAGAAGCACGTGTTCTCGCCATCTGCGAAAGAACAGAGTAGAAGGACAATCAGTATTTGAGAAATAGAATCGCACGACAAGAAAGAACAAAAGTGGAACGTTTCCTAACTCCGTAGCCTCTAGGGGATAAATACAGACGTCTCCGTACCGATCCCTCAGACGGCCCGTGAGTAGCGAGACCTATGCAACCTAGAGCTCTGATACCAACTTGTCACGACCCGGATTTCCCACCAATGGGCGTCGTGATGGAGCCTTCTAACGGAGCTAGGCTAGCCAAACCTTAAACATGCTCTAACCAACCTCAACAATATAACATACTGGAAACAATTAAATAAATGCGGAAGACTTAAAGTTTAATAAATTGAAATAAAAAATGCGGAAGTTAATAACACATCACTACCCAAAACCCGGTGTCACTAGCTCACGGACTAATAAAGAGTACTGCATACAAGTCTGAATGAAAGAAAATACATATGTCTGTTTCGATACAATAAAACAAACTAAAATAAAGGAAAAGGGACTTCGGCCTGCGAACGCCAGCTAGGCTACCTCAAGAGTCCCTGTACTGAAGATAGCTCCCGGATAAAATACTACTGCTACTGTCCAAAAGCAGCTCCTGGATCTGTGCACAAAAAAATGCACAGAGTGTAGCATTAGCGCAACCGACCCCATATGCTGGTAAGTGCCCGGCCTAATCCCGACGAAGTAGTGACGAGGCTAGACAGGACTACCAAATCAACCTGTACAATTCTATATATATATACTTATACAATAAAAGGGAAAGGAAATACCGAAACTAAACAGTTAAAAGGGAGGGAAAACATGCTATGGAAGAGTACAATCCGAATATAGAACTCATCAGTGTAATTAAGAAACAGGGCACAATAATATCTACCAAAGAATAAGGAATTCAATAGTTGCACGGCATCAACTTTCGTGCTTTTACTCTCATCCTCACCCAAAGCAATCGAATAAAGTGCACGGCATCACCCTTCGTTCTTTCCCTCACATAACTCTCATTTTATGGAACGAAATGAAACTTCGTGCAAACATAGTCAAATCAGAGTACGGAATGTCCCTTCGTGCATAAATAGTCAAAAACATAGCACGGAATGACCCTTCGTGCAAATATAATCAAAAATGGCACGGAATGACCCTTCGTGCATTATCACTCTTCCTCACCCAAACAGCAGTCACAACCAAACGGACGAGAGAGAATAAACAATAATAAGAAATATCCCGGCAAGGGAATAACACAATTAACAACTAAGTCCCGGCAAGGGAACAATATCAATAACTTTCACATCCCAGCAAGGGAAATATTTAATAAATTCAATCATCCCGGCAAGGGATCAATCAGAACTATTTTCAATACTTTCATATCCTACTCAATAGTATTTATTATTTGAGCCAACGCTCCAAAGTATTAATATTTCATAATTTAACCTCAAACTCATCACATTATGTAGAAATCATTATTTAACTTAGAAGAGTTCCAAATTGTCACAAAAACAAGTACAAACAAATACCCACGGTCATGCTAGACTCTGGTGTATAGATACTCATCACCATGCCTATACACATCACTCGATCAATTAGCAAATAGCAATTATGATACTCTAATCCTATTCTCTCAAGCCAAAGTTAGATCAAACACTTACCTCGGTCCGAAAATAGCAGTCAAGGCTCTAAAACCGCTTTTCCTTTAGAATGCGACTCCGAAACAATGATATCTAGGCACAATTTGGTTCAATAGTATCAATAAGGGCTTAAAAACATAATCCCCTAGTCTAGAGATGAAATTCCCATCATTCTTCCAAAAATAGCAAAATCCGACACCGGGACCACATGGTCCAAACTCGAGGCTCGGACCAAAATTCAATTACCCATAACCCTACGAGTTCAAATATATAATTTGTTTCAAGATTCGACCCCAAATTGGGGTTGAATCACCCAAAATTCCCAAAGCCCTAGTT
The DNA here is from genome assembly GCA_026770625.1 of Nicotiana glauca. Lineage (NCBI taxonomy): Eukaryota > Viridiplantae > Streptophyta > Magnoliopsida > Solanales > Solanaceae > Nicotiana > Nicotiana glauca. The sequence goes on from MU718428.1 coordinate 65,632, forward strand.
CTACCCAATTTCCCCAATTTACACCCTAAATTACATGTTTTAGGTATAGGAATTCAAGAGATTTTGATGGAAAATGAAGAAAACGAGTTAATTAATACTTACCCAAGGAGATTTGGTGAAGAAGAGCTTTAAATATCGCCTAGGTGCTGTTGGAGAACAGAGAGTTTGAGAAATGGGATGAAAATCCCGTAAGTGTTCTGTTTTAGGCTTTTAAAAATAACTGGGCAAAATTGTTCATTGCGTTCGCGACACACCGGTCGCGTTCGCGATGAAGGAAAACGGGCAGGCATCGCGTTCGCGTGAAAGGGAATGCGAACGCGTTGAAGAAAATGATGGGGCCCCAAGGACTGTTATACACGAACGTGTTAAGGGGGATCGCGAACGCGTTGAAGGACAGGGCTGAGCTACGTTTTCGCGATGAGAAAATTGTCTCCTGAGTCAACTACTCTATGCGAACGCGAGGAAGACTTCGCGAACGCGAAGCAGGGAAGTTCTAAGACACTGCGAATGCGAGCCTGGGGCCGCGTTCGCGAAGAACGAAATCTCTGTGTAAAATTGCAGAAAAATCTGATGTGTTTTCAAGTGCAAAACTACCCCGAACCACCTCCGAATCACTCCCGAGCCCTCGGGGATCCCAACCAAACACACATAGTAACTCAATATCATCCTACAAACTTGCTCGAGCGATCAAATCGCCAAAATAACATCAAAATCAAATAATCAAACCCCAAAACTCATAATTTTCATTTCAAAGTTCATCAACTTCCAACTTTAGCTATTTTTGTCCAGAACACGTCAAACGGCGTCCAATTTCGACCAAATTTCATAGGAAGCGCTTAACGCATATTTAAGACCTGTACCGGTCGTCGGAACCAAAATACGAGCCCGATACCTATATTTTTTAAATCATTTTCATTTCCATTTTTACTTAATAATTTCATAAAAATAATTTATCAGAAAAATTCTTTTACCGGGGTTCTAGACCTCGGATTTTGACTCCGGGCACATGCCCGAGTCCCATATTTTTCTACAGACCTCCCGAGACCGTCACATCACGGGTCCTGGTCCGTTTACCCAAAATGTTGACCAAAGTCCACTATATCAATATTAATATCATAATTCTTCAAATTTTTCACATAATTCATATATTTTAACATAAAAACTTTTCAGCTTCACTCCCGGACTGCACACACAAATCGAGGCAACTAAAAGAAGGGTTACCAAGGCCTCGGAAGCGCGAAAAAAGGGAGAAATATGGTGATGACCCTTTGGGTCATCACATATTTGATATAATATTACCTAATACACTTATACATAGTGCATAGTACAGAGTAAGTATATATATTATATATATATGCCATATACTATATAATATTACCTAATACACTTATACTTAGTGCATAGTACAACGTAAGTGTGTATATATATATATATATATATGTATGTATATATATATATAAGATATACAATTAATTTATTAAAAAATACGAATTTAAATTATAAAAAAAATACATAATTATCGAGCCCGTGAAATGCCTTTCTTTTAGTAATGGTATGGCCATGTTCCTGGTGGACTGCTGTAATGCACCCTTTGATTTTATACCTTGTGGACTATTCGATGTGTGGAATAAGAACAAGAGAAATCAAGTCAATATCCAAGTTGAAGTGATTCCCGTTGAATGTG
>MU718428.1:67592-77763 GCA_026770625.1 Nicotiana glauca
AAGCCATATTCGATATAATATTACCTAATACACTTATGCTTAGTGCATAGTACAACGTAAGTGTGTATATATATGCCTTATTCGATAGAATATTACCTAATACACTTATACTTAGTGCATAGTACATCGTAACTATATATTATATATATATATATATATATATATATATATATATATATATATATATATATATATATATATATATAAGCCATATATAATATTACCTAATACACCTATACTTAGTGCATAGTACAATGTAAGTATATATATTATATATATACGCCATATTCTATATAATATTACCTAATACACTTATACTTAGTGCATAGTACATCGTAACTATATATATATATATATACACACACATATATGCCTTATTCGATAGAATATTACCTAATACATTTATACTTAGTGTATAGTACATCATAACTATATACGCCATATATTGTCACGACCCAAAATCCACTAAGGGTCGTGGTGGCGCCGGACACCGCTGTCAGGCAAGCCAAACAAGAATGCATAATTAAATTCCAGTTTTAGTACTTGTGGATTATATTCTAATACAAAGAATATTAAACAATAAAGATTTTACAAAAATGAACTTAAAGTCAATAAGGGACTTAATACTGAATAATCCAAAATTCTCCCGGAACCCGGTGTCACAAGTGCATGAACATCTATTGATAGGGAAATAAAATACAACATCCGTTCAAAATACAGTGGATAGGAAATAAATAGAATATGGTGAAAGGATTACACTAGTTTCGGGTCGCCTCGAATAATGCAACTCACTAAATTCCAGAATCATCCGCGCTGCTACGCCCAGTAAGCTGCTAGAGGTACATTTACCTGTGCAACAAAAATGCACAGAAGTGTAGTATGAGTACGTAAACAACGTGTACTGAATGGGTATCCTGTCTAATCTTGAATAAGTAGAGACGAGATGGTCAACTTCGACACTTACTAGAGGTCAACTAACAATATACTAAAATGTGAGGAAATCATTGATTTATATAGTAGTTTTAATTCGCGAAACCAGAAAATAGGTAAACACCTTCAACACATAATCAAGGGCTTTCAAGGTTTATTCTTTATTATCTTATCAGTTTATATCAAGCCACGAAGGGTAAATTTCACGTTTAAAAATCCTCAAGCGACAAATAACATGCGCAACTCACACCAAGGCGACGGCCCGATCCAACAGGAATGTAAAATGTTCACTGTCGAGGGTCGAACGGCCCGAACCATAGATGCATCTATTTAATCTGCCGAGGCGTTCGGCCCGTTCCATAAATAAACACATACCCTGCTCGCGAATCATGCATGCGACGCAAACACACATAAAATACATGCTCAAGTAGCCAATTAAGAATTTATCGGGGATAGTTATCCAAATAAGACAGTTTCTCTTTTTAACAATTCAGGAAAATGATGCTAAATCTCTTTTTAAATTAATTTACTAATCCAAGGTGATTTAAACAATTCAAGCTGTCAATGGGTTCATAAATAGTCCAAGTATAACATGTTTATGGGTCCTAACTACCCGGACAATAGCATAATAGTAGCTACGCACGGACTCTCGTCACCTCATGCGTATGTAGCCCCCACAATTAAGAGCACATAACCAATTATTTCACCTATGGGGAGAATTCCCTCTTACAAGGTTAGAAAGGAGACTCACCTCGCTCCGAAGATCCATAACCGGCATTCCACGCCCTTCCGAAGACTCGAATCGATGCACAACGCTCCAAAACTAGCCAATAATTATGTAAACCCATTAATATATGCTAAGGTACTCATTACAATCCAATTTATAACAATTCCTAACCCCGATCAAAAAGTTGACGTAAATGCCCTCAGGCCCACGTGCCCGGATCCAAAATTTTTCGAAGATAAAGATTACCCATAGCCTCACGAACTCAATAATATGATTTTCTCTAAATTCCATACCCAAAATCGTGGTCAACTTCCAAGAATACTAATTTTCTAGGTTTTCCCTCAAACCCCAAGTTTTCTACAATTTTCCAAGTCTAAATCCATATATAAACCTCGTGTATACTCAAAACTAGTAGAAATCACTTACCTCATGCTTGGTGATGAAAATGGCACTCCAAAGTTTCTCCAAAATCGGCTCCCATGGAAAAAATAAAGTGAAAATGAGCCAAACTTCGATTTTTAAAGAAATCTCTCTGCCTCCAGCAGTTTTCGCTTCTGCGGAAAAATTTCCGCTTCTGCAGAAAATTCCTCTTCTGCGGAAAAATTTCCGCTTTTGTGGTTATGACAGCAACCAGCACTTTCTCGACACGGAAACGAGCATAACTTCCTCATACGATGTCCAAATTCGACGATTCTTTTTGCTGTGGATCCGTAATTACGATACGGAACTGATTGTACAATAAAAACTTAATTTGGAGCTAATTTTTTTTAATATGGTACCCTTTTATGTCCAAAGAAACGATGTCGAAACATCAAATAAGAGCGCGATACAACCCGAAACACACCCGAGGCCCCCGAGGCCCCCGGGACCCCGACCAATCACACCAACCAATCCCAAAACACATTACGGACTTGCTTGAGGCCTCAAATCACATCAAACAATCAAAGCTTTATGAACTTTAGAACTTCCAACTTCTACTTTCAATGCTTAAACCTATCAAATCACGTCCGATTAACCTCAATTTTTTCACACAAGTCATATTTGACATTACGGACCTACTCTAGATTTCAAATTCGAATTCCGACCCCGATATCAAAAAGTCCACTTCCGGTCAAACTTCTCAAAAACCTTCAAATTTCTATCTTTAGCCAAATGGCTCCAAAATGACCTACGGACCTCCGAATTGACCTACGACTGAGCCCTCAACTCTAGAATCACCATACGGAGCTATTCACAGTCTCGGAATCCCAAAAGGATATTGATAACACTGAAATTCACTTCAAGCCAAACTTATGAAATTTCTTCTAAAATGCTAACTTCCACAATACGGGCCAAAACACTCCCGGGTTATCCAAAACCCAATCCGGGCATACGCCCACGTCCGAAATCATCATACGAACCTCCTGGAACCTTCAGATCTTGATTCCGAGGTCGTTTACTCAAAATTCCAATCCTAGTTCATTCTTTCAACTTTAAGCTTCCGAAATGAGAATTCTCTTTCCAAATCAACTCTGAACTTCCCGAAATTTGATTCCGACCACGCGTACAAGTCATAATACCCGAAATGAAGCTGCTCATGGTCTTTGACTGTTGAACGATGCGCTAGAGCTCAAAACGACCGGTCGGGTCGTTACATATATATTCGACACAATATTACCTAATACACTTATACTTAGTACATTGTACAGCGTAACCATATATTATATATACGCCTTATTCGATATAATATTACCTAATACACTTAAACTTAGTGCATAGTACAGCGTAACTATATATATTATATATATTAACAGCTTACATTTATATTATTTAGATAGTAAATACAGAAGCAATTTTTAATTTTCACTATTGTTGACCTCAATAGAGACCAACTTTGGTCGCTAATTATACATGAAATTAGTTTAGCGACCAAAGTTGGTCACCAAAGTTAAACTAGATTTATTTGTATTTTATATAATATTTAAATTAAAAATATAATTATTAAAATTTATAACTAAGTGTCACGACCCCAGTTCACCCTCCATGAACATGTTGTGATGGCACCTAGTCCATACGACTAGGTAGGCCTAACAATGCGGAAGATAAACAATAATTGCGGAAGAAAATAAATAAAACTGAACTAGTGAAATAAAAAATGGTGTTTAAGGTGCCGCTCGGCACATACCATAACAATTCTCGAAGCTAACAACATTCCCATAACCCGGAAACTCACAAATCACAAGCTAAGGGGATACATAGGAGGCTCTAACTCAAGAATATCTATACAAGGAGAAATACTGAAAGGACTATACATTTCTTTTTACAGAAAGCTGGAAAGGGACTCCTCGGTCTGCGGACGTAGCAGATATACACTGAAGTCTCTATCGATACGCATCCTTCCAAGGCTGTCAGAACTGAGCGGGGGTACCTGTATCTGCACAACAAAAATGTGCAGAAGAGTAGCCTGAGCACACCACGGCGGTGCCGAGTAAGTATCAAGACTAATCTCGATGGAGTAGTGACGAGGAACAGTCAAGACACCTACCGATCAATAAACAGTATAATCATATGAATAATGGTAATGACCTATAAATATGTGAAGACTACATGAATGACTAAGGATGCTACAACTCCCAACAAGATATAACACAACAATTAACAACGAAAATATAATAAATGATGATATAGAATGACGGCAGGGTCACAATCCAAATCCTAAGGTCACAACACAGCAAGGGGAAAACAAGTCAATAACTCATATCCTACAATGATGTACACCAAAGGTCTTATTCAACTCTTTCCACAATTTCACCAAGTCTCAGACAAACCACAACTCGTATAAGGTCCAGCATCTGAAATCTAACAATTGGCATCCTGTGCCCCATCAATCTCATGATCATGCTGACAACCAACTGACTAACTAGGGCCACTCTCCCAGCTATAATAGATAAACGAGGACGTACCACCACCCTTAGCAAAATCAGGAGGAATTCACCTCTAATAGGAGGGTCCAACTACGTGTATGCTTGTGCAAGTGTTCTTAACAAGAAGTATTATACCAACTAGTAACATAAAGAGAAGAACGGACCATACGTGCGATGGTCTCTTACAACTCCCGAGCGATAACGCTCACACAGGTAAACAACCCACAATCACAATAGAAAACAAAATAAACATGCCTCCACAAGCCGTCACAATTCATTTCAATCAACCCCTGACATAGGACCCCTTATTTCGCCACGTGTGCAACAATAATATAATAGGCACCGCCTTATTTCGCCACACATGCATAACAATGTCCCACCTTATTCCGCCACATGTGCAACCCATGTATAAGCATATAACATATCCCGCCTTATTACGCCGCATGTGCAAAACATCAATAACAACAACAGCACGGCAAAGACCTCGTGCATCACAATAGCAACAACCGCACGGCAGAAACCTCGTGCATCACAATATCAATAACCGCACGGCAGAAACCTCATGCTTCACAATATCAACAACCGCACTGCAGAAACCTCGTGCTTCACAATATCAACAATCGCACGGCAGAAACCTCGTGCTTCACAATATCAAGTACAACACAATAAATGACAATATATATATACAGGAACAAGCAAGAGAATTAGCTTAAGAAATTCCGTTCACCAAAAGACGGTACAACTAACTACCAAGGAATAATCGTAACAGGGAAATACTAAGCGCAAAAAGAACAACTCAACAAGGGAGAAAATACTATGAAGCAACGATTCCATAATACATAATTCAACAACGAAGGAGTTAACATAAGTCACATAAATATCAATTAAGGAAAAATATCAACTAAACATAGGATATCTAACTTCTTTTTAATTAGGCCCAATTAATTACATGAGAGATAAGAATAATAATGTTATAATTTAAGACAAGCAGTTAGGAAAGATATCATGGCTAGATAAGGGTAATGTCTTCAGTTAAACAAGTAAAGGCCAAGTAGGCAACAAGAATAAACCAAAAGGGCAAATAAATTCCAAGTAAGTCATGTAGAAGTGAAACTAATAACAGGAAACTCAATTATATCAAGAACAACTCCATATTCGATGATTTCTAGGATCTAAGAGCCAAAAAGGGGCAGATTTCCACAAATAAATCTGAGCACACACTCGTCACCTCACCTACAAGGAATACAATCAACAAGGAAGACTCAAATCCTAAGGGGAAGTCCCCCACACAAGGTTAGGCAAGATACTTACCTCAAACCGGCTAAAAACAACTAGCAACCACGTTCTTGCCACGAGTTCTCGACTCCAAATGGCCCAAATCTATTCAATTAAATCACAAATTGTAAATAATATCTCAAGAAACTGATTCTACTATTTAATTCAAAGCTAAAGCGCGAAATTAGGCAAAATGACCAAAATGCCCCTTAGGCCAACGTCTCGGAATTAGATAATTTTCACATTTTCAGAACTCTCGTACTCTCATGAGTCTAACCATATAATAATCCCTCAAATCGGAGGCCAAATACCCCCTCAAAACTCAATAATTCGGTTTATGAAGTTTTACCCATTTTTCATTAAGAAAACTGAAATTAAAGGATGAAATTAAGAGGAGATTCATGGAAATTAGTCTAAATCGAGTGAGAAACACTTACCCAAATCACCCAGGTGAAAATCCCTTCAAAAATCGCCAAGAACCGAGCTCTAGAAGTCAAAATGTGATAAAATGAAGAAACCCTCAAAATTGGGATTAAATCTGTCTGCCCAGACATTTTCTTCATCGCGATCGCGTAGATTAATTTGAGAAGGCCCAGAAACTATACATCGCGAACGCTATGGAAATAATGCAAACGCGGAGAGGAAGGAGACAGTTCATCGCGATCGCGTGACAATGAGTGCGAACGCGATGAAGAAATGCCAAGGTCCTAAGATTGCTATACGCGAATGCGTGATCTGGGATGCGATCGCGTAGTGAGGAAAATTATACCATCGCGATCGCGGAAGGCTTTATGCGAACGCGAAGAAGCATTTTTGAGGTGGTCTTCAGCAAAGCAACGCGATCGCGGGAGAGACTTCGCGATCGCGTAGAAGAACATCAGAAGCAGCAGTTCGGCAGTATAAGAGAAAGGATTCGTGGCCCACTCGAAACACACCCGAGGCCCCCGGGACCCCGACTAATCACGCACACAAGTCATATAACCTAACACGGACTCGCTCGAACTTTCAAATCACATAAAATAACATCGAAACGACGGATCAAACCAAGAATCAAGCTTATGAACTTCCAAATCCTCAAAATACGTTTTTGACCAAAAACCCAACCAAACCACGTCCGAATGACCTGAAATTTTGCACACACATCCCAAATGACATAACGGAGCTATAGAAACTTCCGAAATTCAATTCCGACCCTCGGATCAAAAACTCACTATCGGACCGGAAACTTCAAAAATTCAAACTTCGACATTTCAAGCCTAAATAAGCTACGAAGCCCCAAAATACATTCCGAACACGCTCCAAACCCCAAAATCACCTAACGGAACTAACGGAACCATCGGATTTCCATTTCGAGGTCGTTTTCACATTGTTCCAAACACAGAATATTTTTCAACTCTTAAGCTCCCATCTAGGGACTAAGTGTCCCAAAACACTCCGAATCCTAACACCGAACATCCCGACAAACCAAAATAGCAGAAATGAACTTAGGGGAAGCAGTTACTAGGGGATCATGGCGTAAATTCTAAAAACGACCGGTCGGGTCGTTACACTGAGTCTCACTTTAGCGACCAAATTTGGTCGCTATCTGCCTACCCTTTATTTAGCGACCAACGCTGGCCGCCAAGTTTAAATTATATATAATTAAATTTTATATATTTTTTAAAATAATAATATAATTATTAAAATTTTAAAGGTGGGTCCCCCACTTTAACCACCAATATTGGTCGCTAATGTCAGTAAACCTTTGACCAAGCAAGTCTGATCAGTCCAGTCAATATTTTGACTAAGTTAGCGACCAAAATGTGACTAACCTTGGTCGCTAATTTGTTTTATTTATTTATTTATTTTATTATTTTTGCTAGTTTAGCGACCAACTTTGGTCGCTTTTCCCTTCAGACCAACTTTGAAGCCTGGATATTCAATTGATGGTACCCAGATCTCAAGTCGATCTTCGAGAATACCCTGGCACCCTAAAGGTGATCAAGTAAATCATCAATACGCGGTAGTGGGTATCTTGGTAGTAACCTTGTTCAGCTATTTTAGTCAATACACATCCTCAAAGAATCGTCCTTCTTCTTCACAAATAGAACTGGAACACCCCAAGGTGAGACACTCGATTTGATGAAACCTTTATCAAGCAACTCTTGAAGATGTTCCTTCAATTTCTTCAACACCACTGGTGCCATTCGATATGGTGGAATAGATTTGGGCTAAATGCCCGACACCAATTAAATACCAAAATCAATATCCCTATCGCATGACATGCCCGGTAGGTCTACTGGAAAAACATCTAGAAACTCTCACTACCGAGATTGACTCAACGGTAGGAGTGTCAGAACTAACATCCCTCACAAAGGATAAGTATGTCAAGCACCGGTCTCAACCTTCTATTGTGCTTTCAAAAAGGACACCACCCTACTAGGAACATGACCCGATGAACCTATCCACTCTAACCTCGTCAACCTTGGCATAGACAATATCACGGTGTTAGCGTGACAATCAAGAATATCATGATATGGTGACAACCAATCCATGCCGAAAATCACTTCAAAATCCACCATATTGAATAACAGAATATCAACCCTAGTCTTATAGCCCCCAATAGTGTCCAAACAAGAGCGATAGACCTACTTTACTACAATCGAATTCCCAATGGATGTAGACACATAAATAAGAGTACTCAAAGAATCACGAGACATATCTAAATATAAAGCAAAATAGGATGACACGTACGAATAAGTAGAACCCGGATCAAATAAAATTGACGCATCCCTATGACAGACCAGAACAATACTTGTATGACGGAATCTAATGCAACAGCCTCAATCTTACTAGGGAAAGCATAACAACGGGCCTAATGTTCCATCTAGGATGTTCTCTACCCACCTGTCCTCCACCTCTAACTAGTTGTGAAGGTGGAGTAGTAATTGGAGCGGAAACCATAACTTGAGTACCCAGCATAGGTCCACCCCTCCTAAGTGTGGAACAATCTCTCACTATGTGCCTTGTATCACCATACTCGAAACAACTTCTTTGCAAGTGTGGCTGCTAGTACTAAGTCTGACCCGGACGGATAGAATAATCACTGTAAGAACCCCGTGCAGAATGTGCACTGAAATATGATTGTCCAATATGAGTACCATTCCTAACCATCTGAAACACTACGAGTAACCTAAAGTCCAGAATGAACTAGTCTACTGTAAAGCCTCTGCCATGACAAATTGAAACCGTAGAATGAGAAACACTAAACCCTTCAAAATCTCGAGGCCTCTTAGCCTCCCTACCTCTTTTCTTATGGTCATGGATATGCTCCAACTTCATAGTAATCTCCAAAACCTGATGGAATGAAGTCTCAGTCTCCAACTCTTATACCATCCCGACTATGAGGCTATAACCGAGTCCCTCAATTAATCTACGAACCCTTTGTCCAACAATGGAAGTCAAAGTAGGTTCATGACGAGATAACTCAGTAAACCTAATATCATATTGGGACACAATCATACTCCCCTGGTGCAACGGCTCGAACTCGATACACAACATACCCCTAAAGGTCTTTGGAGAGAACTCCCTCAAGAAAAAATCAATGAATTGGGAATAAGTAAGTTGCGTTGATCCAACTGGCCTACCCTCCTCATAATTCTGCCACCATCTATATGCTGGCCCTGCCAGTTGGAAAGTAGTAAGGTCAAGCCCGCTCAACTACATGTCACGACCCCAAATCCCGGTCGTGATGGCGCCCAACACAACTGCTAGGCAAGCTTGACCATTCTCTCTCAACTCGAGCGTAAAGCTCAAAACTAATTTATTTAATATCTTTAAAAAAACAATGCACCTATAAGTTTAGCTAATAAAATAGACAAACCAAATATCCCATTAACACTGGGAACCACCTCCCAAAGACATGGGGGTCACGAGTCAAGAGCCTATAACAGTACAGTAAAAGAAGACTGTAATAATACATAGTCTGGAATGTGTGGAAAATCAAATAACAAGATAAGGGAGAAGTCAGGTCCTACGGACGTCAGGCAGCTACCTCGACAACTTTGAATGAACTCTGGAGTCAGCAATAGCTCAGCTAGCTCCTGAAGTACCTGGATCTGCACACATGGTGCAGGGAGTATGGGGTGAGTCTACCAACTCAGCGAGTAATAAGCATGTATAAAAACCCGAAGATTGGATATCCACAATAAAACACAGAGTAAATCTATCTAACAGAGCTATACAGTTTAAACCTCAGAGATATGCATATAAAGTAACAATAATCAATACATGAGATGCAATGCAATGCATGACCACTGCGGTACGTGCAGTCCGATCCATTTGGGTACCCGCGCTC